>PVJN01029142.1:0-26661 GCA_004026805.1 Lasiurus borealis | reverse complement strand
AAAAAGCCAGCCAGGTACTCGGGCACCCGCTCTCTCAGCGCGCACATATCCGTACCTCAGCTTTTTGCAGCTCCTCTGGGTTTCTGTGAGCCCCTCTCTTTCCTTCTGGTTGTAGAACTTATACTCGGCCAGCTTTCCTGTGGTTCTGGATGATGTCCGTTCTGTCTTTTAGTTGTAGTTTTGAAATTGTTGTGCGAGGCAGCAGTGTAGGCGTTTACCTTTGCCGCCATCTTGGATTCTCCAAACTTCTGTTTTTTATAAGCTACACAGTCTGGGGCATTTTGTTACAGCAGCCCGAATGGATTAATACAAGATTATTTGCCCATTTTTTTTAATGAGTTAATTATTATTGAGTTGTAAGAGTTCTTTATATATTCTCTTAAAATATATTACTTGCAAGTATTTTCCCTATTTTATTCTGGGTTGACATGACACTTATATAATGAGTTATTCCTCAGCAGTTTTTGTCTTTGATGAAGTCCAGTTTATTTTTCCTTTTGGTGGTGCAGTATCTAAGACCTTTCGCTATACAAGGCTATAAAGATTTACTCCTATGTTTCCTTCTAAGAGTGCTACAGTTTTAGCTCTTACATTTAAATATTAAGTTTAGGATCCATTTTGAGTTAGTTTTTACATATAATTTGAGGAAGCAATCACTTTTTTTTTTTTTTTTGCATGTTGCTCTAGTTGTTCTATCACCATCTGTCCCAGTTTCATGATCTTGAAACTTGTTGAAAGGCAACTGACAATATTTGTAAGGGTTTAGTTCTGGAAATTCCACTCTATTCCATTGACCTTTACTGTCTATCTCTATGCAGCATTCTACTTTCTTGATTACTACTATAGCTTTGTACTACAAATTAAGAAATATGAATCGGTTTGGTTCAGTGGATAGAGCGTCGGCCTTCGGACTGAACGGTCCCAGGTTCAATTCCGGTCAGGGGCATGTACCTTGGTTTTGGGCGCATCCCCAGTAGGGGGCGTGCAGGAGGCAGCTGATCAATGTCTCTCTCTCTCTCTCATCGTTGTTTCTGACTTTCTATCCCTCTCCCTTTCTCTCTGTAAAAAATCAATAAAATATAAATATTAAAAAAAAGAAATATGAATCCAACAACTTTGTTCTTCATTTTCAAGATTGTTTGGCTATTCTGGGCCCCTAGAATATGATTTTTAGGATAGGCCTTTTAATTTCTGGAAAAAAAAAAAAAAACCCACCTGGAATTTTGATAGGGATTTTGCTGAATCTATAGAACTATTTGGAAGTACTGCCATCTTAATAGTAATTCTTCCAAACATGGAATTTCTTTCCATTTATTTAGGTCTTCTTTAATTTCTTTCAACAATAACTTTAGTTTTTAAAGTATAAGTTTTGTACTTCTTGCAGTGAATTTATTCCTATATATTTTATTCTTTTCATTGAATTTCTTGAAGTAATTAGTTAATAAAATTATATAGGTTTCAGGTGTATAATTCTATAATACATATTCTCATATTGTGTTGTGTGTTCACCACTCCAAGTCAAGTCTCCTTCAATCATCATTTATCCTCCCTAAACCCTTTTTACCTCTCCTCATCCTCCTTTCCCTCTGGTAATCATTATAATGTTGGCTGTGTGTATGAGTTGTTGTTTTCCTTTTTCACCCAGCCCCTTAATTTTGTTCTTTTTAATGCTATTATAAATGGAATTATTTTCCTAATTTTTTTTACTATTTATTGAAAGTGTACAGAAATAAAGTTGATTCCTGTATGATATCCTGCAATTTTGCTCAACTTAATATGTTTGTGTTTGCATATATATGTATATATATGTATTAAGATTTTCTATACTAAGAGCACATAATCTGCAAATAGAGATAATTTTACTTTTTCCTTTACATTTAAAAAATATATATATTTAAGAGGAAGGGAGAGGGAGGCAGAAATAGAAACATCCATGATGAGAGAGAATCACTGATTGGCTGCCTCCTGCACACTCCCAGCTGGGATCGAGCTGCAACCAAGGCATGTGCCTAGAGTGGGAATAGAATCATGACCTCCTGGTTCGTAGATTAACACTCAAAACCACTGAAACACACCATCCAGGCTTCCTTTACAATTTGGATACCTTTTATAGTCTTATCTAATTGCTCTAACAAGAACCTCCAGTACAATGTTGAATGAAAATGATAAAAATAGACAATCTTGTTTTGTTCCTGTACTTAGGTGAAAGTATTGTCTTTCACCATTAAGAAAACGGTCAGCCCAGCTGGCATGGCTCAGTGGTAAGAGTGTCGATCTATGAACCAGAAGGTCACAGTTCAGTTCTCTGTCAGGGCACATGACCGGGTTGTGAGCTAGATCCCTGGTGTGGTACATGCTGCAGCTGATCAAAAATTCTCTCTCATCATTGATGTTTCTAGTTCTCTCTCCCTTCTTCTCTGAAATCAATAAAAAATATTTTAAAAAAGAAAACTGCCAGTTATCATATTCACTTATAATCAAATTGAGGTAGTTCCTTTCTTTCTAGCTTGAATGTTGTTTTTTTTTAATGTATTTTTATAGATTTCAGAGAGGAAGAGAGAGGGAGAGATATATAGAAACATAAATTAAGAGAGAGAATTATTGATTGGCTGCCTCCTACATGCCCCCTCCTGGGGATCGAGCTCACAACCTGGGCATGTGCCCTTGACCAAAATCGAACCCCAGACCCTTCAGGGAGGTCGATGCTCTATCCACTGAGCCAAACCAGTTAGGGCTCTAGCTTTAGCGTTTTTAACAAAGGGTGATAGATTTCAACAAATATTTTAACTATTGAGACAATCATGCAGGTTTGGTCCTTTACTATATTGATATGATGTATACATTAATTGTTTTTCAAATATTAAACCAACATGCCTGGGATAAACTGCATTTGGTCAAGGCTGTATAGTCCTTTTTCTGTATTGTTAGATCTGGCTTGTTATTTTATTGAGAATTTTGATGTCCATATTAATAAGTGATATAGATTTTAGTCTTTGGTTTTTGTATCAGAGTGATACTACCCCTTTCATCTAAATCTCCAGTTCCAAATACAATTTCCTTTTTTTAAAAAATTTTTAATTGATTTCAGAGAAGAAGGGAGATGCGGAGAGAGAGAGAGAAACATCAATGAGAGGGAATCATTTATTGGCCACTGTCTGCATGCCCCCCACTGGGGACCAAGCCCGCAACCCAGGCATGTGACCTTGACTGGAATCGAACTCAGGACCCTTCAGTTCACAGGCTGACACAATCTACTGAGCCAAACTGGCTACTATTACCTTTTGAGAGAATTTCAGAGCTTTCTGTTCTTATGATCTGCCTCTCCTCCTGGACAAATCTCTGAGCCACTGCTCTGAAGCTGGGCTCAGAACAGTGTCCCTTCTCTTAGAATGACACTCCTGCTTTGTGGACAGGGTGTTGGGTTGGAGCCATAGTCTCTGTCTTTTCAGCTTGCCTTTCTTGGCATAAAACTTCTGCCCTATAAGCAAGATGCAGTATGAACAACTGGGACCCCAGCACTCTTGCCTTGCCAAAACTGGGGTAGAATGGCTGCCCAATGAACAGAAGCTGGATGGAGGAGTTTCCCCGTTGTCATAACAGAGCTGAGAGAATGAGAGTGGCTGGCTGAAGCCCTGATGGGGAGTTGGAACGGAGCAGCAAGTTCTAACTCAAGTGCCACAGGAAGCACATTAATTTTACTGAAATTTAGTATATTTTCTTTTAAAAAAAATATATTTTATTGAGTTTTTTTTTACAGAGAATAAGGAAGAGGTAGAGTTAGAAACATCGATGAGAGAAACATGGATCAGCTGCCTCCTGCACATTCCCCACTTGGGATGTACCCACAACCAAGATATATGCCCTTGATTGGAATCGAACCTGGGACCCTTCAGTCCGAAGGTCAAGGCTCTATCCACTGAGCCAAACCAGTTAGAGCTTAGTATATTTTTGTGAATGAATGTTTGTTCTATAGCCTGAGACTTTTTGTCCTTTTAATAATTTTCACCAGTTATGGTTGCTTTGCTAAAAAGTGGGTGGCAGAGCTCCTCATATTGCCATTCCTAGAAGTTATCATTCATTAATTCCTTTTTTTTTTTTTTTAGGGCTTTAAAATAAATTTATTAATTATGGTGTTACATCATGTGTCCTTATTCCCCCATTAGCCCCCTATCCCCCTCTCATGCCCTCACCCCCCTGTTGTCTGTGTCCATTGATCAATTAATTCTTATATGTCTTTTAATTTTATTTATATGCCAATTCTTTATATAAAGCACCAATTAAGTCAATAAATAAGTCCATTCTTGAGAGCTCTAAATTTCATTCTACCAAAAATTAGAGGATATTTTTAATTACTTGTCCAGTCTGTGATATTCTGTTAAGGTCACCCTAGCAAACTAACATAGTTTATATAAGCCATTTAATGTTTCTTCCATTAACTGCCTGTTGATAGCACTTGCTCACTTATCTGTTGATTGATTTACTCACAGAGTTTCTGAACTGGATGAGAACCCTTTAACCCCTTATAGCCCTAGCTAGTTTAGCTCACTGGGCAGAGTGTTGGACCTCAGACTAAAAGATCCCAGGTTTGATTCCAGTCAAGGGCATATACCTCGGCTGCAGACTTATCCCCAGGCCTGGTGGAGGCAACCAATCGATGTGTCTCTCTCACATTGATATTTCTCTCTCTCTTTTCCTCCCTTCCACTGTCTCTAATAATCAATTGAAAAGTTTCCTTGGGTGAGGATTAACAACAACAAAATCTTCTGTAAAAATACATTCTAAATTAAAAGACTAAAAATAAGCTAGAATTTTTGAGACTAATATCCATATAAATGAAATTATACTATTCCAACAGATCCAGATTACTCTTCCACTATATAGAATTTAGTCTCCAAATATCTAACCAAATTGGTATTGACAGAAAAATCACAAAATAATACTCTTCAACTCATGTAGAGACCTGACATAGTTAAATGGGACAATACAATAGCAAATCAATTTAAACCAAAATAGAATCTTGAAGAGATAATAAAAATAAATAAAAAATGTCAAAATAATGCAAAAGGACTTGTTTCTCTCTTCACACTAATTGTAGTCCCCCCAACTCCCTGTAGTTCATTCTTCTTTATTGCTAAAAAGTACTCTACAATTTAAGTTTTTTATGTCTTTAATTCTAATTTACTTACTAAAATTCCTCCATGAGACATACAGAGGCTCTTGTGGTTCCTGATGAAGGTTGATATTATCCCATAATAGCTGAATGTACACAAGTTTGCTATCCTGGGACAGAGATGACAGAGGAAGCTAAAAAAGATCAATAGAAAGCATTAGTGCCCCTACCATAATAAATACTAGGGGGTCTAGCAAAACTTGATTACATAAAACAGATGAGTTCTTTTCAAAACTCTGAACCTAAAATTTTGTGCAACAATTTTTATTTAAATCTGAAGATTTATGTTCTTATTTTCTGAAGTACAGGTTTCTCATTCTAAATTTCAAGGATACACTCTGCTAGTTAACATAGGGTAACTAGCACAGTGGCTACATGAAAGATAAACTGCCATTACAACAAATTTTAAGGCAAGAGTAGGTGCAATAGTTCCTACTATCTTGTTGTACTGACTACTACTTAAACTAAATGAGTCAAAATAGAGTGTACTACTTTAAGATTGTGTTGCGCCCCTGGTGTATGTTTGGGTGTGGGTGCCTCTCAATATTCAGTGTCAAAATGAAGAAACTCTAGGAGCTCACTGTCTCCAGTGGGATTGGGATTCCCAGAAAAATTAAGTAGGAGGCTTTAGAGCTAGACACAGTCAGAGTAGGATCTTGACTCCCCATCACATATTAGCTATGTGACCTTGCAAAAATAATTTCTTTAACTTAATTATATCATCTGAAAAATATAGATAATATGGGTCTTTATTTTTCTTTCAATTGTAGTTTGTATTCATTTCAGCTGTACAGAATATGAGTCTTTTAAAAATAAGGTTGCTCTGAGAATTTCATCTGGGGATATGATAGTTCAAAACAAAAGCTACCTTTCTAGTCTCCTTGCAACTAGAAATGACCATATAACTAAGATCAAGACAAATGACTACATATGGAAATATGTACATCTGCAGGAATTGTCCCTAAAGAAGAAAGACATACTCTTTTCTATCCTTCCTGTTAACTGGAATGTGAATATGATAGAACTTAGAAGAAGAGTCAGCCACCCTGGTCTAGAACTTGGAAATGGCGGTCATATACAGCTGAGCAAAAGGTCGCTAACAATAACATCCCTAGACCAACTATCCATATTTGTGAATGAGAGAAATAATCTATATCTTGTTAAGCCACTATTGCATACTTCGTTACTTTAAGCCTCATCCTAACCAACACCAATGTAATGTAAGTATAGAAGTTGACAATCTACCTGTATACCTCCATTACAATGTTCAGATGTGAGGATAAGTCCTGGCAAGTTACTAGGAAGGTCCAAACGTCTGAAATACCATACAAGGTTCCAGAAAATAATCGGATGTTGATTGATGAAAGAGGATGTGTGGATCACGTGATCGCCTTCATTTTCTAGCAAAGATTCAAGTTCTTTACGAAGCACTAGAGGACTCAAGTAGGGCACAGAAAGAGGGGGAGGATTGGGTCTTTTCCCTAAAGGATCCTTAAAAAAATAAAAATACAAAAAAACGAATATTATCTATTTAATTTGGTATGTTTAAAAGTACTTCTCTGGCCTGCCAGCGTGGTCACAGTTCGATTCCCAATCAGGGCACATGTCTGGGTTGTAGGCTTGATTCCTAGTGTGGGGCTTGCAGAGGCAGCCAATCAGTTGCTCTCTCTACCTCTCCCTTCCTCTCTCTGAAATAAACTTAACAAATAAAATAAAAAAGTATTTCTCAATGAGAATATGCTTCCCTATCCCTGCAAAATCAGTTATTTCCTGGCCATTGATACATGGAGTAGAATATCCTAATAAAAACCTAACAAAAAATACTTAATCATAATTATCTTTCAGTTAGATAAGATAAAATTAATAACCCATATAACAGGACCTATTTTGTTTTACTTTTATTTTTTAAATATATTTTATTGATTTTTTACAGATAGGAAGGGAGAAGGATAGAGAGTTAGAAACATCGATGAGAGAGAAACATCGATCAGCTGCCTCCTGCACACGCCCCACTGGGGATATGCCTGCAACCAAGATACATGCCCTTGACCGGAATCTAACCTGGGACCCCTCAGTTGGCAGGCTGACACTCTATCCACTGAACCAAACCAGCCAGGGCCCTTTGACTCCTTTTAAAATTATATCTAAATCATTTTTACATTTGGTGGCAACAAAAAACAATTTTATAAATAAAATGAGTGAAAAAAACAACAACCTAGACTTTATACCCTTAGTACCTAGTCTGAGGTATCTAAATATCATCTCCCTCTAAAACAGTGGTTCTCAACCTTTTTTAATGCTGTGACCTTTTAATATAGTTCCTCATGTTGTGGTGACCCCCAATCTTAAAATTATTTTCGTTGCTACTTCATAACTGTAATTTTGCTACTGTTAATGACTCATAATATAAATATCTGTTTTCCGATGGTCTTAGGCGACCTTGCTAGCTGTTTTCAACCTGTGGGTCACGACCCACAAGTTGAGAACCGCTGCTGTAGAGCCTGAGACCATCAGAAAACACAAATATTTACATTATGAAATTTGAACAAAAACTGAGTAACTTGATGTTATTTATTATTTTTAGTTTGATACATACTGAAATATTTACAAATGGAATATATGTTTGAAATTTCCTTCAAAATAATTTGTAGTGAAGTGAATAAGATATGTATAAAAGAAGAATGGCTATAAGTTTAAAAAATTACTGAATCTTGATGACTCAAAGGGACTAATTTATGTTACTCATCCGTTTATTTTTGTACATATTTCAAATTTTAAAATGTTCTGTTTATGAAAAATTCTTATCACTTTTCATGCCATTTAAATCTTCTACGGAATTATGTACTATGCTAATACATACTACAAGAATACACAGTATAATTATAATGTTGTTACATACCACAACTTCCTGTAGACTGTTTGGAAGACTAACTGTTGAAATGCCATGAAATGGTCGCTGGGAAAGGTCAATATTTTGCAGTGGACCTCCAACACTGTGACTTCGAGTCAAAGATACATTCCGCTTTGATAAACTATTAGGTACAGATGAAATTTCCATAGTTTGAACATCTCTGCTGGCATTCTTTATTTCATCACTTTTAAAAAAAATGAAAACTGGATCTGTAAAACAATCTAAATCTGTAGAGCTAGAATATTTTCTACAGTGAATTTTAGTCTATTGAATATATCTAAGAGGAGTCAGTACTAACTGATAAGAATAAAATTTTCACCTTGGCCAGTGTGGCTCGGTAGATTGAGCATCGGCTCATACCCTAAAAGGTCATCAGTTCAATTCCCCGTCAGGATATATGTCCGGGGTTGTGGGTTCTATCCCCAGTAAGGGATGTGCAGGAGGCGGCCATCAATATTTCTCTCTCTCCCTAAAATCAATATTTTAAAAACATTTTTATTTTTAAAAAAAGTATCTTTATTGATTTCAGAGAGTTACAGAGAGGGAGAGATAGAAACATCAATGATGAGAGAGAATCATTGATTGGCTGCCTCCTGCACATCCCCAATGAGGATCAAGCCCACAACCCAGGTCTGTGCCCTTGACCAGAATCAAACCTGGGACCCCTCAGTCCACAGGCTGACGCTCTATCCACTGAGTCAAACCAGGTAAGGGCCTAAAATAAATTTTTTTAAAAATATTTTTTTTTTAAATAAAATTTTCTTCAGGCATTCTTAGGATAGAGTAAATGACGCTGGTGAAGGTTGGGAAAAGGACATATGGTAGACAACAGGTTTCATTTAAAAAGATTAAGTGCCCATTCAGTTGCTCTATTCAAACATTATTTCATCTTTATTAAACAAAATCACCTAGAAGAACTGAGCTCCATGCAAATAAGTCATATAGACTGACAAAGTATTTAATCTCTACCAGGCTATGATCCACCTAAGGATAGAGACCAAAACATGCTTTTTATTTTCAGTGTTTATGCCTAGCATACAATTTAAATGCCAGAATTATGCCTATAGGAGTCAGGTTATCTTTAAAGATAGAATTTTTGCAAGGATGTCTAATTTATTGTGAGGAGTTCTCTATACCATATGGTACCTTGATTCAACTGCAGCGCTTGTTTCTTCAGTTATGGTCTGGTTATGTTTCTGGAAATCCATCAAATTGATCAAGTCAGGTTCTGCTGAACTGGATACAGGTTTGGGCTCCAAAGGTTCACTTGCCAATGGAATGCTGCCACTTTGTAAACTGTCACCAGAGGTACTTGGTTTCAGGAAAAAGCTAAAAAATATGGAGTAGTCCAAATAAAAAAAATCTTCATAAAGTCCTCTAAATTTCATATTTAGAATCACTTTATGGTAAAGCAGTAATTAATGAATTATGCAACTCACAGAAATACTGCCTATTTAAAACTCACACACTCCTGTTTTCATTCTTTCCCTCCTGTCCTAAACTATTCAATTGAAAGATCTAGAGGAGGTCATTATAATTCAATATATGATTCCTTCAGTTTTTGAAAATCATTAACACTATGAAGGAAGATAAAAAGCAAAATGTTAATTTTGAGCTTAAAAAGAGAAGCAACAGCAGCGTTTTAACATGTATCCACCTGTAATTGTTTATAATATCTCTTTTTACCCCTTATAAAACCTCCATTTTGTCTCTAGTCCTTTCCTCTCCCCTCTATTAATTCATTTTTTTTAATCTTCCTTATATCTCTCTCCTCTTTCTTGGTGGCGGGGTAGGTGGGGGAGGGGGGAGAGGAGGGAACAGTGTGAGGGCTGGGCTTGCAAGGGACATTAAGAGAATTTTCTGAGTAATAGTAATGTTCTATATCTTGATAAAGTTTTGATTTTAAACAAATGTATACATTCACAATTTGTACATTTATATACTAACTTTTTGTCAAAAGAAAAAATACTGAAATCCAGTAATTATATGCCTGCTGAAGTCTTTGGAGGAGATGTATATAAATGTCTACATTTTAGTTTTGTTTGGAGGGATAAATAGGTAATAAAACAAGTACAGTAAAATGTTAATTGTAGAATATAGGGGTGGATATTTGGGTGTCACTGAAAAAAAATTCTTTAAACAACTGTAAGTTAGAAATTGTCCATAATGACATATTGGAGAGAAAAATCAATTAATGTTCCTTTTCAATTAGAAAATATAAAATAAGATACCTCAATAGCTTAAGAAACACAGTTACTCAACAAAAAGTACAAGGTTTATGGAGAATAAAAGTAAATAAAAAAGATTTTTAAAAAAAGAAGCTACATACCAGGCTCACATGAGAGTATTGAAAATGTTTATTTTTCCTAGGTTAATCCATAAATCTAACGCAAATCCAATAAAAACTCTAGATGAAATAATTTTAAGGAACTTAGTTATCTAAAATTTTATAATTTTAAAAATAAGTCTAACTATAAGCAAAAAATAATTCTACATTGGGGAACTTATAGACACAACACAAATAATAATAAAAATAGTATGATCTTGACAAAAAGAAAACAGTGTTTACATGGAAATTTGAATATATGTGATATCAAAGACCTAAATATCAGAAAAACGTTTCAGGAGAAAATTTTCACGTCCTGCAGATGGGAAAGAACTTTTAAAACAAGACTTGAAAAGCACAAGTCATAACATTTAAAATTAATGGGCGAGAACAGCAAAATTAATTATTTCTTTTCTGTAAATTAATTTCAAGAATATTCAAGGTAGAAATCAATAAGAAAAAGAAAGCTTAATATAAAAAAGGGCAACAGTACAGGCAATTCATAGAAAGTCCAGGAATAACAAGTATAATAAGAAGAATTCAAACTCTCTAGTATTCAAAGAAATTCAAACAAAAATGATATACCACTAATACTCATTAGAATATAAAAATCAGAAAAAATCAGCATTAATACCAAATGCTGGTAAGGAGGTGTAGAAATGAAAATTCTTAGAAACTAGTACTGGAAGTGTCACCACCTGGGAAACAATCTTTCAGTGTTTATTGAAGTTCTGTCTGAAATGACCCAATGGTCTCACTCCTAAGACTTATTCTGGGAGAAACTACTTCACAAGTCCAGAAGTAGAAATGTATTTTATATTGTACTGTATCACTGCAATGATATTTATAGCAACAAATAACTAGAAGCAACTAAAATATCCAACATAAGGATAACAGAAAATAAAATGAGGGATTAACTTCCAACAGGAGAAAAGAAATCAACTTGGTTTACATATAGCAACTCAGATTTTAAACTGAATGATTATAAAAATAGAGACTTTCAGCATTATTCTAATTATTTAAGTTAAAAATACATAATCCTACAAAATAACGTATTTTATAAGGATATATATATTCAAGGATATACTACAGATAAAACAATGTCTTTGTTGGATAAAGCAATGGGAATGGAAATTGGCAGGGAGAGGGAGATAATAAAAGAGGCCCTTATACAACCACTGATATTACATCAGGAATTAGAGTATGATTTCACTCAGCTCTACACCTGAAGCCAAAGGAAAAATAAAGAGGAAACATCTATACAATTGGATATATTTTTTAAATATATATTTTATTGATTTTTCACAGAGAGGAAGGGAGAGGAATAGAGAGCCAGAAACATTGATGAGAGAGAAACATCGATGAGCTGCCTCCCGCATACCCCCGACTGGGGATGTACCCACAACCAAGGTACATGCCCTTGACCGGAATCGAACCTGGGACCCTTCAGTCTGCAGGCCGACACTCTATCCACTGAGCCAAATTGGTTTAGGCTACAATTGGATATTTTTTAAAAGCAGTTAACAGTAGACAATATGAAGTGCTGCATAATATAAACAGAATAATAAGTATAATTACTTAGGTCAACATAATTACCAAACTCTCAATTACTTAATGGCTCATTATAGATCAGCTAGACTCCTTCTCATTGTTCAGAATTTGGTCATTTCACTGTATAGAGGACTACCAGTTAAGAAGAGTTCTATTATCTATAAAGTTTAGCTGTAAGAATTAACTGCTAGTTATATGTTAAATAAAATGGAAAAGTAATCTTCTATATTACTCTTATTTTCTATTCAAATATAGAAAGTGATGGAGAGAAAACACTTGGAACATACCATGAATATTTCACTCTTTCCCCAGACGTTATATGGTTGAGGGGCATTTACCTCTAAAGGGAATTTTTACAATACTAACCTTGCAGAGCCTCTGAAGTCTTTAAACTCTATATTGAGAAGAGGCAAGAAGTTGCTTTTACAGAATGGGCAAGTTGTATTCAAATTTGAGTCATCTGCTGTCCATCCAGCCATAATTTCTTCATCATAAACTAAGGCTCCACAAGCTCTGCACTGTGAACAACTTGACATCAAAACCTAAAAGCAGAAACATACAGACACTGAAAAGCGCCACAGTAACAACTTCATAAGACAATTCTACCTTAATAAACAGAATTTTATTTCTTTTGTTTATCAAATTTGGAACTATGAGTTCAATTATTTTACAGGTAAATCTACCAGTTTTATTGCCTTGCTTATAAAGATATCAAACAATTCAACAAAATGATTTTATTATTCTGTTGACAAGGGATTCTGTTAAATGTCACTTTGAAATAAAAATATGGTCACAGGCACTTTATCATGAGCAGAAATAGAACTTTTACCTCCATTGCACAATTCTGAAAGATGCTAGACATGCTGGTGTTTTGAGAAGAACCATGATCTGATTTTTCAAAGTCCTGCCCTTTTATGCCTCTAGGAAGTAGAAGTTCTCCTAGAAAGAAGTAACCATCATATCACATTATGTAAGAGAATGTCCTTACTCTTAGGAAATGCATACTTAAGCATTTATGGGGAAGTATATGACACTTGCTATTTATTTTCAAATGGCTTAATATAAAAAGGTGTATTATATATCCCTATCAGAATCACTTGGGGAATTTGCTTAAAAATATATACCTATGTTCAAACTCTAGGCTAAAATTTTGAACTGAGTCTCTGGGATAGGGCCTATGTATTTTTAAACAGCTTTCTGCTTGAATACCAGAGTTTGAGAGTCCCTCTGCTGTAACACTGAAATATCTTAATTCTGTTATTTTTTAAAATTATAATTCTATTTTATCCAGATTTCTATTATGAAAAAATTCGAATGTCCTGAGAAGTTGAAAGAATCGTATAATGAATAATCATATATTCCCCACCTAGGTGATTCTGATACACACTGAAGTTTAAGAACGAATGATATAATTTACAAATATACACAACTAAAATCATTAATTATAGTATTTGTAGACCATATAAAATAACAGTGACAGTATGGTGTGGCTATATTCAAAATCTGTTTGTTGATATCATCTCATTAACCGAGGCTTTTTTATGTATAATGGGAGAAGGGACAGGGTAGGACATATATTAGAAGACAGGACAGTCCTTCCAAATACCTGCTGCGTAATGGGATTTTCCTATATCTCCACTGCTGCTGCTACTGCCAAGGCTCGTGTTACTCTGGGTAAGTTCACTGGGGACCAATGCTGAGATACTTGTGTTAGGTGACATATTCTCCTCCAAAACATGGTCTTCAAGGCCAGCTGGGAAGCTGTAATCTTTATTCGTTTCCTCCTTTAATTGAAAAAAACACACACATAAATAATACCTTCATCAATGAGAATATATTTTCTGTATCTTTTTTAGAATTAAACGCCTTTGTAATACTTAAATAAATCATTTCCCCATATTTTTCAAAACTATGAACTTCCATTATTTGTAATTTCCCTTCCAAACTCAAAAGCAATGACCTATATAATATTTTAAGATTTTGCTGGGCCCCTGGTTATGTTTGGGGTATCTGATACCTCTCAATATTCAGTATCATAAAATGAAGGAACTCTAGGAGTTCACTGTCCAGTGGGATGGGGAATGGCAACCCAAGTGAGTGGGAGCTTTAGTCAGACAGAGCCAGAATGAAATTTTGGCTCCCCATCACATATTAGATAACTGACCTTACAAAATTACTTCTCTAACATTTAATTATATCACCTGAAAATATAAGTTATTTAAAATAAGGTTGTGAGACTTTCATTTGGGAATATTACTGTTCAGAGTAACAACTATCAAAAGTAGAGATGTTATGACTAAACTTACAAACACTAGTCCTTTACCATCACGATTATTGATGATTTAGTTTAAATAAAACATTTCAATAAGTAGTCTTTATAATTTTTGCTTTAAAGACTTGTGTCTTCTGTATTATAAAACCATATAAATGATAAAAAAAAATTTAATTTTTTGCTTAAAGTATTATATATATTAGTACATAATATATCCCCCCCCCACTGATCTTCCCCCAGCCTCCTTACTGCCTGTCCCGTGCCCTCATGCCAGCACCCAGTGTGTTGTGTCCATTGTTGTGCTTATATGCATGCATACAAATATTTGGTTGATCTATTTTCCCTGCCTCCCCAACACTCCGCAGCCTTCCCGCTGTAATTTGACAGTCTGGTGTTTTACTGCTTCTGTATATATCTTTTTATTCATCAGTTTATAATGTTCTTTATTTTTCATAAATGAGTGAGATCATGTGGTATTTTTCTTTCATTGCCTGGCTTATTTCACTTAACATAATGCTCTCCAGGTCCATCCTTGCTGCTGCAAATGGTAAGAATTCCTTATTTTTTATAGCAGCATAGTATTCCACTGTGTAGATGTATTATAGTTTTCTAATCCACTCATCTGCTGATGGGCATTTAGGCTCTTTCCAAATCTTAGCTATGGTGAATTGTGCTGCTATGAACAGGGGTGCATATATCTTTTCTGATTGGTGTTTCTAGTTTCTTAGGATATACAGTGGTACCTCGAGATACGAATGTCCTAACATACGAGATTTTTGAGATATGAGCCGTGGAGCGAGCGATTTTTGCTTTGAAATACGAGCAACATTTGATATAGGAGTCATCTCGAGGATCGGCCGGCTGCACACCACCCACCAGTTTACAGCGACTCGAGTGTCTCATAGTTTCCCAACCCTCAAGGTTACAGAATGAATTAAACTCGTATCTCGAGGTACCACTGTATTTCTATTAGTGGATTACTGGATCAAATGGAAGTTGATTTTTAGTTTTTTAAAGAAACTCCATACATTTCTCCACAGGGCTGCATCAGCACACATTCCCACCAGGAGTGCACGAGGGATCCTTTTTCTCCACATCCTCGCCAACACTTGTCATTGGTTGATGATTGCCATTCTGACAGGTGTGAGATGGTATAGCACTGTCATTTTGATTTGCATCTCTTGAATAATTAGTGACTTTGAGCATGTTTTCATATGTCTCTTGGCCTTCCTTCTGTCGTCTTTCAAAAAGATTCTATTTAGGTCCATTGCCTATCTTTTTATTGGATCATTTATCTTCCTTTGATTAAGTTGTATAAGTTGCCTGTAGATGTTGGAGATTAAACCTTTATCAGTGATAACATTTGCAAATATATTCTCCCATACAGTGGGCTTTCTTGTTATTTTGTTGGTGATTTTCCTCTGCAAAAACTTTTTATTTTGATGTAGTCCCATTTGTTTATTTTCTCTTTAGCTTCCATTCCTCTAGGAGCAGTTATCAGTGAAGAAGTTCCTTTGGCATATGTCTTAGATTTTGCTGCCTGTGGATTTCTCTACTATTTTTATGGTTTCCTGTCTTATGTTTAAGTCCTGTATCCATTTGGAGTTTATTTTTGTATATGGTGTAAGTTGGTGATCTAGTTTCATTTCTTTGCATGTATAAGTTCAATTTTCCCAACACCATTTATTGAGGAGACTGTCTTAACTCCATTGCATATTCATGCTGCCTTTGTCAGATATTGAGCATGGTGGTTTGGGTCAATATCTGGATTCTCAATTCTACTCCATTGACCTATATGTCTGTTCTTGTGCCACTACAAGGCTGTTTTTGTGATTTGTTTTTAACATATTTAAATGCCATACAGAGAGAAAGGGAGAGCAAAAGTTAGAAACATCGATGAGAGACATCAGCTGCCTCCTGCACGTTCCCTACTGGGGATGTGCCTGCAACCAAGGTACATGCCCTTGACCGGAATCAAACCTGGGACCTTTCATTCCTCAGGCCAATGCTCTATACACTGAGCCAAACTGGTTTTGGCTACCAGGTTGTTTTGAGAACAGTGGCTTTGTAGTACAGCTTGAAACCTGGTATTGAGATTCCACCTAGTTTGTTCTTGTTTCCCAGGATTGCTGTGGCTATTCGAGGTCTTTTTATTTCAGATGAATTTTTGGAGAGTTCCTTCTAGGTCTGTGAAATACGCCATTGGGGAGTGTATTGAATCTATAGATTGCTTTGGATAGTATAAACACTTTAATGATGTTGATTCTCTCAATGTGCATGGTATGCCCTTCCGTTTACATGTTCCTCTATCTCTTTTTTTCAGTAACCTGTAGTTTCCCATGTATAGGTCTTTTACCTTCCCAGTTACGTTATTCCTAGGTATCTTAATTTTTTAGTACAATGTTACATAGGATTGCTTCTTTAGTCTCTCTTTCTGTAAATTCATTATTGGTGTATAGAAATGCCATTGATTTCTTGGTGTTAATTTTGTATCCTGCTACATTGCCGAATGCATTCATTAAGTCTATTAGTTTTTTGATGGAGTCTTTCATGTTTTTTAAATTAAATATTTATTCAGATTATTACATTTGTTTCTCCTTTTTCCCTTCATAACTCCCCTCCACCCAGCTCCCACTCCTTCCTTTACCCTTACCTCCCCCCACTGACATCATCTATAGGGGTATGATTTTTGTCCAGTCTCTCCCTGCACCCCTCTCACCTCTTTCCCCCTGAAAATTATCAGTCCACTCTCTTCCTGTGCTCTATTATATTCACCAGTTTATTCTGTTCATCCAATTTTTAATTTTTAGATTCACTTGTTGATAGATATGTATTTGTTCATAATTTTTTATCTTTTCCCTTTTTCTTCTTCCTCTTCTAAAAGAGAACCTTTCAGCATTTCATATAATACTGGTTTGGAGTTGATGAACTCCTTCAGCTTTTTCTTATCTGTGAAGCTCTTTATCTGCCCTTCAATTCAGAATGATAGTTTTGCTGGATAGAATATTCATCACTTTGAATATTTCTTGCCACTCCCATCTGACCTGCATAGTTTCTGTTGAGAAATCAGCTGACAATCATATGGGTGCTCCTTTGTAGGTAATTAACTGTTTTTCTCTTGCTGCTTTTAATATTCTCTCTTTGTCTTTTGCTCTTGGTATTTTAATTATGACGTGTCTTGGTGTAGTCCTCTTTGGATTCCTTTTGTTTGGGGTTCTGTGTGCTTCCTGGACTTGTAAGTCTATTTCTTTTACCAGATGTGGAAAGTTTTCAGTCATTATTTCTTTAAATAGGTTTTCAGTATCTTGCTCTCTCTTCTTCTGGCACCCCTACAATTCTGATGTTGGTATGCTTAAAGCTGTCCCAGAGGCTTCTTACATTATCTTCACACTTTTGGATTCTTTTTTCTACTTCCTTTTCCAGTTGAGTGTTTACTGATTCTTTATATTTCAAATTTTTACTTAATTCTTGCATTCCTCTAGTCTGCTGTTAGGACTCTGTATGTTTTTCATTTCAGTCAGTGTATATTTAATTTCTAGTTGGTCCTTTTTCATCTCTAGTTGGTCCTTTTTTATCTCCTCTTGAGTCTTGCTAAATTTATCCATCTTTTCTAGGATATTCTTGAAAAACCTTATAACCGTTGTTTTGCACTCTATATCCAGTCATTTGTTTTCCTCCATTTGTTTTGTTTGTGATCTCTTCCTTTGTCTTGACATTTTCACCATGCCGGGAGAACTTCTGTGTTGGATTCAGCCTTATGATACAACTTGCAAAATGGCAAAAGCCTCTCTGTTGAGCTTGGGATGGGGGGAGTCTCAGGGCTTAACAAACTGTGCCTTCCAGTTGGCCCCGCCCTACACGGCCCCTGGGTCTCATATGTCTCTGGTTAATCACTGGAGTGGTCCCTGTGTGTGCAAGCATTGCCTCTAAACTGCTGCCTTTCCGGTTCCCCTGCTCTCTGAAACCATATGAGGCTGGGTCCCCAGGGTCTCGCCCAAAATGGGGGTTTAGTGGAATTAGAAGTGGCTCAGTTGGGAGGCTCTGTCTCCTGCTCAGACATGAAAGCCAGCAGCACAATCAGCAGTAGGTCTTCTGAGCGCAGTGCTGTGCGCGGTGTGCAGACTTCTGCCCTTTTGTGACTCCCTATATTTCTGTGTACTTCTCCCTTTTCACAGTCCAACCCCCCCCTTCCCCCGTATGAGTTTCAGCTGGACCTGGGGTTCAGTGCCACCGGCAAGTTTCTGGCAACTCAGAATCATTCAGGGAGAAACTGGACTCTCTGGCACTGAGCGAAACTCGAGGGTGGCTTTCTCTTAGAGGTGCTTGCAGCAATTACAGAGGAACAGTAGGACTCTGGGCCCTCATAGAGCAGGGCTGATGGGAAGCCAAGGCTGTCTGCTCCGCCCTGAGACTCCGCCCCATCCAAGCTGAACACAGAGGCTTTTGGAATTTTGCAAGTCTTGTCTCTTAAAGGTTTCTCCAGTACAGAAGTTCTCCCAGCATGGAAACAGGTAATCCCCACAGCCAATTGGCCTGGAGGTCAATTCCTCCCAGTGATACTAACAACAATCAAGACTTATCTACAACAAGGCTGTGCACACATCCACAAAGGAATGTACCATAAATGTTCACCTCAGGTAACTGGGAAGGCTCAGCCACTAAGCCCTATGGGACCCCTATCACACAAAGCTTCTCTACCAACTCAGAGAAGCATTGAAAATGCGGAGTCAAACAAAACATATCACAAATGAAAGATATGAAGGAAAGCAAATGACTTGATATAGAGTTCAAAACCACAGTTATAAGATTTTTCAAGAATTTCCCAGAAAAGGCTGGTAAATTTAACAAGACCCTCAAGGATATCAAAAAGGACCAACTAGAAATTCAACATACACTGACTGAAATAAAAAATATTATACAGTGACCTAAAGGCAGACTAGAGTACCACAAGAATCAAGTCAAAGTGTTGAAATACAAATAAAGAAAAAACACTCAACCAGAAAAGAAAAAAGAATCCAGAAATTTGAAGATAGTGTATGGAGCTCCTGGGACAACCTCAAGCATACTAACATCAGAATTATGGGGGTGCCAGAAGAAGAAGAGAGACCAAGATACTGAAAACCTATTTGAAAAAAAAAAAAACTGAAAACTTCCCCCACATGGTAAAAGAAATAGACTTACAAGTCAAGGAAATGCAGAGAATCCCAAACAAAAGAAATCCAAAAAGGACCACACCAAGACACACTATAATTAAAATACCAAAAGCAAAAGACAAAGAGAATATTAAAAGCAGCAAGAGAAAAACAGTTCATTACCTACAAGGGGACACCTCAACAGGAACTATGCAGGCCAGACGGGAGCGGTAAGAAATATTCAAAGTGATGAATAGCAAGAACCTACAACCAAGATTACTCTATCCAGCAAAGCTATCATTCATAACTGAAGGGCAGATAAAGAGCTTCACAGATAAGAAAAAGCTAAAGGAGTTCATCAACACCAAACCAGTATTATATGAAATGCTGAAAAGTACTCTTTAAGAAGAGGAAGAAGAAGAAAAAGGTAAAGATAAAAATTATGAACAAATACATATCTATCAACAAGTGAATCTAAAAATCAAATCAATCTAAAGTCTGATGAACAGCATAAACTGTTGAATATAATAGAATCAAGGGCATAGAAAGGGAATGGACTGACAATTCTTAGGGGGAAACAGGGTAGGGGGCTCCGAGAAGTGCCTGGACAAAAGCTGTACACCTATGAATAAGGACAATGAAGGGGAGGTAAGGACAGAGTGTGGGATGGGAACTGGGTGGAGGGGAGCTATGGTGGGAAAAAAGAGGAATAATTGTAATAATCTGAACAATAAAGATTAAATTTTAAAAAGAGGAAGAAGAAAACGGTAAAGATAAAAATTATAAACATCAAATACATGTCTATCAACAAGTGAATCTAAAAATCAAGTAAATAAAAAATCTGATGAACAGAATAAACTGGTGAATATAACAGAATCAGGGGCATAGAAAGGGAGTGGACTGACAATGTGGGGGTGTGGGAAGAGACTAGACAAAAACCATACACCTATGGATGAGGACAGTAGGGGGGAGGAAAGTGCAGAGAGTGGGGTGGGAACCAGGTAGAAGAGAGCTATGGGGAGGGGGGGAAGAACTATTGTAATAATTTGAACAATAAAGATTTATTAAATTAAAAAAAATACTCAAATGTTCATGAAACATAAAAGAAATTGTTTTTAACCTATTATTTTTTAGCCTATTCTTCTGATGAAATTTATTTTGTAGATGATTTAATGAGATTGAATGACATTATTTAAACCCCTCCATACTAATCTAATTTACTGATGTACTATTATGTATTTGGCACATCTTAAACATTCAGAATGCTTTAAATTTTATGTAAGCTACACTGATGAATTCCCTTGAGCTACTTTTACACAATAAACAATTTAATAGATTTTTAATTCTTTTTTTTCTTTGAAATTATTCATTAGGTATATCTTATTTTTTTGCCAGGCACCAGTACTGGGGCTATAGCAATGAAAAGAAAAATTAAGTTCTGTGACCATTTGGAATTTACAATCATATATTCCAAGTCCAAATTACTCTGTATAAAGCTTTAAAAAAAACACAGATAAAATTTCAAATATAAAACTGCTCACCTTTTTTTAAAAAAAAATGCCAGGTTAAGATACTTTTGAATCTAGCTTGTTTTGTCTTTCCTTTACTGACCTTGTTAGCTCTTCAAATATAACATACAATTTGTGTTATAATACTGTACTTTTAATTCAATTAAGTTTGCCTATAAAGTTTTCCTTCAAACAGTATACAAGTCTTATTTGTCCAATTTAATTTCCTGTCTCTACTTATTATTTAGAACTTTAGCAACCTAAAAATGATTATATTACCTTGAAAATCCATTTTTTAAGCCTGCATACTTTTCCCATTGTTCTCTCAGATACACATTCTGTCCTTTGATCACTTTAACTCAAAGCTTTTAATTTATCTATCAAAACTCAACTTAAGATATCAGCTGCTTTCCTCTTTTTAGACAGTCCCCACAGGAACATTTTAGAAAATACTGATCCCTTGTTTGCTACTATATTGGTTAAGAGAATGAACTCTAGAGCCAATCTCTGAGACTTAAATCCTAGTTCTGCCACTCACTAGGTTGTATGACCTGAAGAAGTTAATTAACTTCCTGAATCTCAGATACTTCACTTATAAAATGGGGATGATAGTAGTACCAACCCATGGGATTGCTACAAAAATTAAATAAACATATGTGAGCATATATATTCATGTATAAAAATAAATATATAACTTATGGCAATATCTAGAACATAGTGCTATAATAATAGTAAACATTTATAGATTTTTTTTCCTACTAAAATACTATGATTCTTTAAAAACAATAGCAAAGTTTTAGTTTTCTATGAAATAAGCAAAATTTGCCCACTTCTATTTTCATAAGAAAATCTAACAATTAATTCTCTTTACAATTATTTTAAAAATAATTACCAGTTTTTGTTATGCAGTATGAAATCTATGGATCAAGCTATGAAAAGAGCTCATATATATTAAAAAGATAGTAAAGGTAAATTTATTTAAAAAGTGAGGTGCTATGCAAATATAACATGTCACCATTATTCAATTAAAACATTAATCATTAGTGCTTTCAAAGAAATGAACTTAATGTATTGATCTATAAAATTATATATTCCTGATATTCTATTTCTTCCTTATTAATTTCCTTACATGTAAGTTCAAGTCATTTAAAGAAATAAGATATGTACAAAGTTAAAATATAAACACCAAAGTTACAGAAATCTCTAAATAATAATTTGTATATTAAAAATACTATAAACATTCTAATATCAGATAAGACTACACACATAAAACATTCTTACCTCATCATCTGAGTAGTTATAGGCAGTCGCTACAGCTACCAACATCTTACTGGCTACTGTCGCTGCTTGTTTCATACCCGATTTTAGGACATCAATCTTGGGTCCTGAGAGTATGTTTTCCAGCTTTAGCCCTGACAAAGAATTTACTACAGAACCCAATGAGCCATGTGGTGAAGAACGCACCAGTGCTGCTAATGAAGTTGGACGTTCTTTATGACCTCGAGAAGGAGTCTGCTGCTTGAAACGCCCAGTAAAAGTTTTAGACCTAGACACTGTGGGGGAGCTCTTTTCACTTTCAGGCTTTTCCTGCGCTGGTGGGTCATGATCTAAAGGTAGGCTTGATCGCCTCTCTAAAGGGTGAATAAATGCAGTGGTAGTTACAGACTCTCTGTATCCCTCTCCATGTAATTCCATACTAGAAGACTTGCTACCCAGGGGACTCTTTAGGTTCATATAATTTTCAATTTCATCAGCCAGATTACGTGCGATAATTGGAGAAAACGACTTATCTTCAGAATCATTTTTTTCTACTGTAAATTCAGTGGCTAAAAGAGACAAAGGATCTAGTCCAGTTTCAACATCTTCCCTCTCAACAGCTTTAGCAACACCATATAAACTACTTCTTTTACTTATTAGATCTTTGGACTCTACTTTTAAGTCTCTGGACTGATTATTGTCACTATTATTTTGTAGACAGTCATGTGTATCTTTTGTCATAGTAGTTGTAGCTATACTGTCATCAATCACAGGTTCTAGGAGCTCTTGGCTTTCCTCAAGCATCTCTAACACTGAAGATCTGTGCTCAGAATTCCAAGTGCTTTCAGGCCCACGAGTCCTAGTATCAGCCAGATGACAGCCAACACTCTCAAAGCTATGGGTTTTTGCAATATGAAGTGGAGAAGTCTTAGGATATGTCAGTGCTGCTGTGAGAATCTTGGCATCTGCTCCCATCATGATAGCTACTTCACTTGAATTCAAATCCAAACTGCTCTTCTTTAGCAACATTCCTGCTCGACTTTCAGAACTAAAACTACAACTCCTCTCTGGAAAATGCTTTTGTCTCTTTTCTCCTCTATCACCGTTCTTGAGATTAGTAACTTCACCAAAGACTGTATCTTCAACTGGATCCAGAGTAGAAAATACTGTATTTGATGTACTACCTAAAAGAGAAAGTACAGTATTGAAAATGAATCTGATTACTGAAATAATATTTTATTTTAAAAATTTCTGATTTTTTGAAAGTTACACATTCTCTGAAAAAGATTTAGAATATTTAGAGGGTAAAAAGAAAACATACAGAAAAAAAGTATAAAAAACTCCATTCAACTCTGCCTCCCAGAGATAACATTTTAATGTATAATCTGCCTTTCATCTTTTATAAAAGATCATGAAATATATACCTATACTGTTTACTAAAAGATATCTCATTTATCAATATAGATCTACATTTTAAGGTTTTTATATCCAACTTAAGAAATATATTCTGGTCCGGCTGATGCGGCTCAGTGGTTGAGTGTCAACCTATGAGGCCACAGTTCGATCCAGGGTCAGGACACATGCCTAAGTTATGGGCTCAATCCTCTGTAGAGGGTATGCAGGAGGCTGCCAATCAGTGATTCTCTCTTAACATTGATGTTTCTATCTCTCCCTCTCTCTGTAATCAATAAAAATATATATGTATATTTTTAAAAAGCATGACTGCCCTGGACCGTTTTCTCAGTTGTTAGTACACCAGCCCCTGGACCAAAGGGTTCCATTCCCATCAAGAGCATATACCTGGGTTGCAGTTTGATTCCTGGCTCTGGTCAGGGCACATGTAGGAGGCAACAAATAGATGTGTCTCTCTCACATCAATGTTTCTCTCTCTCTCTTTCTTTCACTTCCCTCCCTTTTTTCTTCCCTCCATTCCTCCCTCTCTCCCTCTCTTTCTAAAAAAGCAATGGGAAAAAAATATCCTTGGTGAGGATTAACAACAACAAAAAGCATTATGAGGTATGAGCGCGGCGGTCGGCCCAGAACCGGTACTCTGCGACTTTAGGAGAAGGCGGGGAACTGCTGGACGGGGCTCTCCCAGCCGGGCAGCCCCACTGCCAGGGGGTTTTTGTCTGCCCAAGCCACCAGCACGAACGCGGAGACCGCGCCATCTTTCAGAGGGAGGTAGATGTCTGCAGCCATCTGAAGCCGGCAGCTGCGCACCCATCAAGCAGCTGGGGACCCGGGGACCCAGAACTCCGCTCTCCAATCGGCATGGACACGCAGCGGACTCAGAGATCCACGGAGCACACGGAGAGGTCAGATTGCGCCTGGGATAAGAGGGAGGTCTGGAAGCTGCGGCTGACGGAGCACCCACCGAGCAGCCGGGGACACAGAGCACGGCTTTCCAGGCAGCGCGGACGCGCGGGCGGCGGATTTGGAGATCCACGCAGCGCAAGGAAGGGTCAGATTTCGCCCCGGGCAGGGTGAGGTCTCCTACCCCCGCACAACAGAGACGCGTTTGCCTTGGGAGCCTGACTGCGGGAAAGCTGCCTCTGGAGAGGTTCCCAGAGGTGGTCAGGGCGTGATCCCTAAGTGTGAAGGCAAACCCTCTGAGCTGTTGACGGAGGAGAGCTCTGGAAAACGACTCTTTTTTTTCTCCCTGGGGCAGAAGGACAGCCTGGGAGCTATTACAGTGTCCCTGCTGCAAAACCCCCACAAACTGGCTTTGAGAACCACAGAGTAGCAGGATCTGAGCACAGCCTAATGAGGTCCCTACTTTGTCTCAGAGATCAATTCTGAAACACTGCCACCCAATGGATGACACACAGAATAATAGTGGAAGTGAAGGACCATCCTAATTTTTTTTTCTTTTTCCTTTTTTTCTTTGCTTTTTTTATTTTATTTTTCATTTTCACATATTTTAATTAAAAGACTATGTTTTTTCTTTCCGTATCAATTGATTTTTCCTTTTTAACTATTACATTTTTGTTTTAATCTAGTATTATTATTTAATATCAGTACTTTACCTTTTTGGAAAAAAAAACAGGTGTCATTTTGTTTTCTATTTATTTTATTTTGGGATTAGAGTTCTACATTCTATTTTCATCTTTCCTTTGCAAAATATTATTCCAACTCAACTCTACCTTTATGCCAACACCTTCCTCCTAATTTTCCCCATTTTGTTGTCTTTCCCTTTTCCAACTTTAGATTCTCCCTATTCTTTCTCTTTACCTAGTTAAAATTTCACCCCATTTATATATCTAATTTCAAATCCCCTACTGCAAGTCCACACAAACCTCTCTCTTCTTGCCTTCACTAGCCAAAAAGTTGTTTTTTTCTCTAAGTCCTTTTGTTGCTATTTGCCTAAAAAGTGATTATATCGATTTTTTGAAATTTTTTGTGAGATTCTTTTAGTTTATTCTACTTGTTTATTTTGCTTGCTTTGTTTTCTACCTCTCTTTTCCCTCACTTCCCTCGATACCAGTTGCTATTTGCAGTTTACATTAAGCTCTAGGTACTGGTTGCTGACCTTTATTGGGATTAGTGACGGTTCTATTGGAGTTGTCTCTTGACATCCATATTTTGTTCCCCCTTTCTCTCTTATAAGCTTTCTTTTCTCTCTGACTTTTTTCTCTTCCTCTTTCCTTCTCCTTTTTATTTTCTTATTTTATTGTATTTTATTTTTTTGTTCATTTATCTTTTTTTTTCTTTTTTCTCTCGCTCTCCCAATTTGATTTGGCATTTCTTTCTTTTCTTTTATCCTCATTTTCCTCTTCTTCTTTCTTTATTTACCCCTAATTTGTCCTTCATTGGTGGTCACTTTATTTGTGATTATTAACATCCTAAATACATTTCTACTCAGCGCCTTGCGTGCTGTACCTGGTCGTGTTGTAGTTTGTGCTTCTCAATCAACGTAGGAGAGGGAACTACATAACCAGACACCCGGAGAAGAAAGACCATGGGCAGAAAAAGAAACAGCCCACATAAGACAGAAAGGCAGGTTTCACCAGAAAAGGAAGTAAACGAAATAGAAGCAGAAACAAGCCTGCCAGAGAAAGAGTTCAGAGAAACGATCATAAGCTGGTTTAAAAGATTGGAAAACAAATTCGACAATATGGGTAAGAGCCAAGAGGAAGGGAAGAAGAGCCTAGAGGAAGTGAAGAAGAGCCAAGAGGAAGGGAAGAAGAGCCAAGAGGAGATGAAGAAGCAGCAAGAAGAAATGCAGAAGAAACTAGATGAGGTGCAGAATAAACAAGAAGAAATGAACAATGACATCACTGCTATAAAGAACTCGATAGAAAGCATAAAAAGTAGACTAGAAGAAGCAGAGGACCACATCAGTGAGCTAGAAGACACGGTAGGAAAAAATACCCAAGTACAGCAGCTTCTAGAAAAAAAAGTTAAAAAGCAAGAGGAGAGCCTAAGGGAACTTTGGGATAACATGAAACAAAACAACATCCGTATAATTGGGGTTCCAGAAAGAGTGGAAACTGAACAAGGATTAGAGAATGTGTTTGAAGAAATAATGACAGAA
>PVJN01029141.1:0-26668 GCA_004026805.1 Lasiurus borealis | reverse complement strand
GGGGGGGGGGGTGAGGGCTGAGCATCCTAACAGAGCCAGGACCAGTCGTAAGGGTGAGACATCATCACAAGTTGGGGTGTCAGGGGGATAAGGGGAAAAGGAGAGAGTCTTGAAAAAAAAAAAAAAACTGTGGAAACGAAACGCTTCTTAAGTGTTCTGGGCCCCAGAATGAGGAGAGAACCATTGTCTCCTCCCACGCCATCAAGGTCACCCTCACCATCTCCCAAACAAAAGACAGGTCCCGTCGTGAAAAGGTAAAAGTGGAAAGCGTTTCTGATTGAGATGCGGTGGCCGCTGAAAAGGTCCTGGTATTTAACTCCACCGAAAACTTCCCTCTACCCCCCAGGGAGGCTCCGAGGAACCAGGAAGGGCGACCGGCAAGGAGGAAAGGTCAGGCTGCCCCAGTTCCAAGGGCTCAGCTTCCGGCCTCTCCTACCCTCCCCTCAGCGCCCTGGCATTTGTTCCGCATGGACGGCCTGCTCTCCCGGCAACACCTGAAGTTTCTTTTAATTTTTTTTTAAAATATATTTTTTGTATTGATTTTTTACAGAGAGGAAGGGGGAGGGATAAAAAGTCAGAAACATCGATGCGAGACATCGATCAGCCGCCTCCTGCACGTCCCACAGTGGAGATGTGCCCTAAACCAAGGTACATGCCCCCAACCGGAATGGAACCTGGGACCTTTCAGTCCGCAGGCCGACGCTCTATCCACTGAGCCAAACCGGTCTCGGCTTTTTTATTTTTTTAATATAGTTTTTACTGATTTTTTACAGAGAGGAAGGGGGAGGGATAAAAAGTCAGAAACATCGCTGAGAGACATCTATCAGCCGCCTCCTGCACGTCCCACACTGGAGATGTGCCCGCAAGCAAGGTACATGCCCCCGACCGGAATCGAACCTGGGACCTTTCAGTCCGCAGGCCGACGCTCTATCCACTGAGCCAAACCGGTCTCGGCTTTTTTATTTTTTTTTTTAATATAGTTTTTATTGGTTTTTTACAGAGAGGAAGGGAGAGGGATAGAGAGTTAAAAACATCGATCAGCCACCCCCTGCGCACACACACACACACCCCATTGGGGATGTGCCCACAACCAAGGCACATGCCCCTGACCGGAACCGAACCGGGGACCCTTCAGTCCACAGGCCCCGACGACGCTCCATCCACGGAGCCAAACCGGTTTCGGCAACACCTGAAGCTTTGAATATGGAAAGTGCCAAGCATCGACCTCAAAGATACAGTCAGGGCTGCAAAATTCTATATAGAAACTCAAACTGGACACATGCCGGGCAGGGTCCAGAGACACTGGCTGTGGATAAAGCCCTCCATCGCTTCAACGCCCTCCGGGGCCACAGACAGTTTGTAAGGGGAGCTGGCCGCTGGCGAGGGGTGGCAGAGTGGGAAGAGAAGGCACACCAGTCCTACAAAGGGGCCAATCAGTCCAGGGCGGGGGAGCCGGGGGGACCCCTGGGGCAGTGTTCTCGGACTGTGCTGGGCAGGCTAAGCCGGCCAGGCCTGTGGTCGCTGGAGCTCTGGCCTCTGCTGCACAGATAAGCCTCCCAGCAGCAGCAGCACCGGTGGGGGAACGTGGGGACCTGGGAAAACGGCCGAAGGGGGTTCCCCAAGGCGGAGCAGCTGGGGGCACCCCTGGGGCAGTGGACTGGACTGTGCTGGGCCAGGCCTGTGGTCCCTGGGGCTCTGGCCTCTGCTGCACCAAAAGCCTCCCAGCAGAACCAGTGGGGGAACCTGGGGACCTGGGAAAACAGCGGAAGGGGGTTCCCCAAGGCGGAGCAGCGACGAGAAACATCTAAGAGGGATGCAAAGCCCGGTCCTGCTGACCTTGCAGAGGGGCTGCGAGTCTGCACCGCAAAAGCAGAGCCTGGCAACGCGGACGCTCTGGGGCGGAGGCGCCTGGGGACGGGGAGGGCCGCGCCCAGGGTCCCCCAGAGGTCTGCGCCTCGACGACGCACAACCAGAGTTCCCGGGGCGCATAGGGATATTGGGGAGCTACAAACAAGGAAAAAAAACCTGCACACCGTTCCCGGTTTGCAACTGGGCATTGGCGGGGCGCGGTAACGTGACCTCCCGCGGCTGGACGGGAGGTCGGACGCGAGAGAGAACTCGAGGTGAGGAGAGGAGTGGGGGTGCCGGGTTGAGGGGTTTGGGGGGGGGGTTCCCTCACCTGCGCAGCACCAGGAAACTCAGGACCACCAGCAGCACGAGTCCGAGCGCGCGGCAGGGCCGCCGCGGGGCGCTCCACGTGCTCATCGCGCTTTCGCGCCGCGCGCAGGGGCCCGGGTTCCCACTGCCGCCGCCGCCGCCGGCGCTCCACGCGCTCCGAGGGCTCAGCGCGGGGGGCGGGGCCGCTCGCTGGTCGCCGGGGCAACCGCGCCGCCGCCCGAGGCCCCGCCCCCCGAGGCCACGCCCCCCGGCCCGGCCCGCGCCCTCCGCTGCCCGGCGCTTAAAGAGGCAGGGGGCGGGGCTTCCGCCGGCTGGCTGGCTGGTGGGCGGGGTCCCGGCTGGCTGGTGGGCGGGGTCCCCAGCTCCGCGGTGGCCTGCCTGCCCCGGCTTAGGGAGGAGGGAGGCGCCCCAAGTTTCGGAAGCTTTTTTATAGGCACCTGTTCGGCGTTAGGTAGAGACGCTGAGCACGCGTTAAGCAATCCTGTGCATGGTTGAACCCCGGGCCACCCCTCCGCCCGCCACCACCACCACCGCGCAGGCATGCATTCAAGGCTCCTCCAGCAAAGCCCACACAACCTTTAAAAACTATTCCCATTGTGAAGAGAGAAGAATGTGCAGTGGTGACTTAATCATGTGAAAAGCCAGGACTTTGTAGAATTTCCTCGAGACATTTTTTTGATGGCTTAGTGTGACTCGCTTTTGAATTTCATTGGGGAGGAGGAGGTGCCTAGGGGTGCAGCACCTAAATGTTTCTTGCCTTTGGTTTACACTCATAATTTTTTATTTAAACACACACACACACACACACACAAAAAAAAAAAAAACAACTTCCAGATAAAACTCTCACATTTTAGAAAAAGACGAATAAACTTCTCTTATTCTTGTACAGAATTCTATCACAAAGGACACTGTGTAGGAGTTAGGCAAAACTTAGGTTTTCTAACCATCACAAGCTCAACTCATCCCAAGTACAAAATTTAAATATTCCTGAAAGAGAATCGGAAACGTTTTCTAGGGAGGCTATGTGTTTCGGAGCATCGGGGTTTCTAGAAAATAGCCCCCCCCCCCCATTGCACGTTTTAAAACCGATTCGGCCCCGGCCAGCCTGAGTGGCTGGGTAGGTTGGAGCATCCACTTGTACTGAGAAAGGACCTAGGGTCCACTCTAGGTCAGGTCACATGCCTGGGTTGCGGGTTTGAGTTCCCTGCCCGGGTAACAGATGTATGTTTCTCTCTCACATCAGTGTTTCTCTCTCCCTCTCTCTCTCTTTCTCTCTCCCACTCCTCTTTCTCCTCCTCCACCTTCTCCTTCTCCGGCCCCCCTTTATTTTCTGTAAAAATCAATAAAAATGTCCTTGGGTGAGGATTTTAAAAAAGCACACACACACACACACACACACACACACACACAGCATTTCCTACACTTGTATGTAGTTTTGAACTTGTAAAGCTGATAGTAACAAAATTCGATTTTACTTCTCAGAACAGTGACACAGCATTTAGTGGAAAGGGTCCTTTTTCTAGCATCAAGCAAATATTTAATCTTGAGAAAAATTTAAACCAAGGGCCGAAACCGGTTTGGTTCAGTGGATAGAGCGTCAGCCTGCAGACTGAAAGGTCCCAGGTTCGATTCCAGTCAAGGGCATATATCCTGGTTGCGGGCACATCCCCAGTAGGGGGCGTGCAGGAGGCAGCTGATCGATGTCTCTCTCTCTCATTGATGTTTCTAACTCTTTATCCCTCTCTCTTCCTCTCTGTAAAAATTCAATAAAATATATTTTTTAAAAAATTTAAACCAAGGAGAGGCAAAAGGCAAAAACAAATGAACGGGGTGGGGGAAAGGAGGGTGTGCCACAATGAGAGAGGGCAGGCTGGGCTCTGCACCGGGCTCTCGTAGCAAGGCCAGAGCCTCTCAGAGACAAGCCAGGAAGCATGAGCACTCCTTCTTCTCCAAGGTCATTGGCACCTGTCCCCCATCTTTTAAGACACAGAACTGCTTGAGAGCTGCTAAGACTATGATGAAAATCCTCCGGTACACTTTGGATAAAAACTAGCCCAGGAGAAAGGGTCAAAGGTTAGCCCCCTTTTTACCGGTGGAGGCCCATCCCCGACACCCTGCACATCCACCCTCACTCCTGGTGACAAGGCTGAACAGTGGAACCATCTATGTTTCAATGGCACTAGAAGGGGCCCATGTACCTGGGGAAGGAAGGTACTGAATGCCACCGTTGGCCTTGACAGTGGAAAAATATCACTTTTTAGCTTCAACCTTGGGAAAGACAATAAGCCAGTGATCTAATTCAATGACATTTCATTCACTAAGAAGGAATCAATACGTGTTTATTTTTTTATTTTTTAAAATATATTTTATTGATTTTTTTTACAGAGAGGAAGGGAGAGGGATAGAGTTAGAAACATCGATGAAAGAGAGACATCGATCAGCTGCCTCCTGACTTGTATATTTAACAGCTCACATGCTCTCTCTACTTGCAAGTCTCAAACTCAACAAGCCCTCTCAGAGCTTCTGATAGTTTCCTAGACGCCCATTCCTACGAGTCTTCTTCATCTCAGGTGATGGCAACTCCAGTGGGGATGTGCTCGCAACCAAGGTACATGCTCTTGACCGGAATCAAACCTGGGACCTTTCAGTCTTTAGGCCGATGCTCTATCCACTGAGCCAAACCGGTTTTGGCGGAATCAATACATGTTTAATGGCCATTATATGCCAAACACTGTTCTAGGTGCTCGGATACATCGGTGGACAAAGCAGACAAAGATCCGCTTTGACACTTGTATTCTAGCTGCAGAAGAAAGACCATCAGAATGAACACACAGGCATAAATTGTAGAGTAGGTCCAAAAATGATAAATCACGTAGCAAGAAGGAAGCAGATCAAGGAAGGAACTGTGGGAGTCTGGTGGGAAGGGGCCTACACGGAGGAGGTGCTATTGAAAGGCGAATGGAAGAAAGAGCTGGAAGGTGGGAGCTAGCCAGGCATGCTGACATCCGGAGCGGGGACTCTTCAAGCAGAGAGAACCTCCAGGGCAAAGGCACTCAGGCACTCATGACGCCGTGTTCCAGGAACTGCAAGGAGGCCAGCGTGGGAAGGAAGGGAAGGGGCGGGCAGAACTGGAGGTGAGGCCGGAGAAATACAGGGTCCCGGTCACCAGGGGCCTTTCAGAGCAAGACTTTGACCTGAATGAAGGGTACATGACAGAATTCTCAACCAGTACACCAGCCTTTCCGGTTCATGGGAGAGAAGATAATCTTACTCCTCCGTCCTCACCCCAAACAGCGAGGTTTCCTCCTCCCTTGAGAACCCAGATTGTTTCTTGCAGCTTGTAGGCACTCTCTCCAACAAGGTCATAACCTTTTGCTAGAGGACATTGGTTTTAATTTAGGCCAAATGCTATCTTTTGATTATAAGGATGGGATTCATTGTCAAAGGGGTCATGTGTAAAAAGTGGTTGGCTTATTCATGCACATGTGTCTCGTCTCATTAATTTCTGGCCACTGCCAGCAAGAGCTGAGTCTATACCCAGAGAGCTGAGAAGCAAGAAGACAGAGTGCTCAGGGCCAGGCTTTGCTGTCAGTCAAATGTCTACTCCTCCTCTGATTGAAGGTGATGCACCAGGTCACCTTGGAAACACACAGGCTGCTGGAAAATACCAGGAGACATGGCATTCCCTCTCCTACTACATGAGCATGCATGTCCACATGCACCCACATACACACACATACAGAAGTTCTCCAGTCAGCATATGAAATACTCTGGCATGGAGAGAGTAGTAATCCTTACTTCCCCCCAAGTGATTATGAAGAAGAGCAGAGATACATACAGCTTGTTTTTATTTTATTCCCATCTGCCCCAAAGGCACATTAAATTAGAAAATAATAACCTGCTACGGACTAAGCTTTAACTACGTCAATCTAGTCACTGAAGATTTGAAGGCTTTTTTAAGGCCTAAAAACAGGCAGCCTACGACTATACTACAACATATATAACAATTTCCCTGCTGAAGATGATTTGCTATTGCAGACTACAGGGTGTTGGGTATTCTAGACATAAATCTTGCTCCTGAAAACCTGCTTGTAGGCGAACTCACCCACCAAAACAGAGGTTACAACACAGCCTTAAAGCTGGGGTTTGTCTGTAGTTTGGATGGACGGACCACTCTTGCTTCTTTCAAACACAATGATCTAGGAAGAAGAGAAAGGTTCTCAGTGAGAAGGGGTAAGCCTGCTCCATACCGGATGAGAAGGAGGCTGCGATTCGGATCCTGGGGATGCAGGTGGATCTGAAGACGTATGAGACGTAAAGGCAGGGGCGTGGGTGCCTCACCTCATTGTCTTCCGGATGCAGCCAGGCCCCAGGAAGGTAAAGTGTTTGCTGCGGGCCAATATTCCAGTATCGCCCGAGGTTGCGGCCGTTGATGAACACAAATCCATAGCTCCAGTCCTGGAAGGGATGGGGGCCTGAGACAGGGGGACAGATTCACACGGGCGACGGACAATCGAAGGCGCTTGGGGAGTGAGAACAAGATCGAGAAGCTTTATGGCACTGAGAGTGAGTTCTCAATGGGATCAAGCGTGTCAAACTCGAGGCCCACGGGCCACAAACAGCCCACAATGAATATTTTTGTGGCCCAGCCAATATAACGGTATGTAAGAAATGTTTTTTATATATATATATATATATATTTCATTGATTTTTTACAGAGAGGAAGAGAGAGAGATAGAAAGTCAGAAACATTGATAAGAGAGAGAGAGACATCGATCAGCCACCTCCTGCACGCCCCCCAGTGGAGAGATGTGCCCGCAAGCAAGGTACATGCCCCCGACCGGAATCGAACCTAGGACCTTTCAGTCCGCAAGCTGAGGCTCTCTCCACTGAGCCAAACCGGTCTCGGCATAAGAAATATTTTTAATAAAAATTTCATACCTTAATTTTTACAATATCCTATTATACATAATGATTAATAACAAACTACAATGTTCGCTAATGACGGATGACTGTAATTGTATTGCATTCATTCCCCTTAGCCTTATGCGCAGGCGCACCATTTCTCTCCACGAATACCAGCCACGAATATTTTAGCAGCCGACGACCACGTCATTAGTCTTGTACTAACTTGTTTGCTGTGCGCAACAAGAAATATTTCACTTTTGGAGAATAAGAAAAATAGATTTATTTGTGTTACGCTTATTAATCTGTGCAGTTATTCAGTGTCTGGTAAGTTAATGTTCAAGAAAAAGTATTAATTCTTATTAAAATGTTCTATTATTTTACATGAACGACGACTCATTTATTTCAGCCCTTTGTATTCAGCGTGCCTCTATCGAAATAAACCTGCGTTTCTATGAAAATGGAAGCTTTTGTGTTTTTTTTGCGGCCCACATACACTTGAACCCTGTTTATCTGGCCTATGTTGAGCTTTGAGTTTGACATGTTTGTTCTAGAAGTTCTACCTCGCTGTCCCTGGTCTAAGGAAGACAGAGGAAGGCATGAACCACCTTTCAATGCTAACGTTTCGCTTGTTCCTGCCCTCTGATATATAATGCTATAGATTCCTTTAAAAGCAGGTCTTCCAGAAATAAGTCCTAGGTGAACAGAGATGGACGCTTCTGCTGACAACAGCTCTAAACGCGACACCACGTTTTAATCTGCTTGCAACGCAATGAAGAATCCCAGGACCAAAATCTGGGGAGAAGAAAACTGAGGAAGGAGAAGACATGGGAACAGTTTTTCCACCAGAGACAGGAAGAAGTGCCGGGATGCTGAGCAGAATTTTCAAAGCCTCGCAAGCTTAGGGGAATAAGAAATGGGGGTACCGGAGAACCTCATTAAACAATAGACAGTTCACATTCAATATTAGTTCGTATTCGTTGCATGGATACAGCACAGAGGTTAGACCAGTGGTTCTCAACCTTCCTAATGCCACATCCCTTTAATGCAGTTTTTCATGTTGTGGTCACCCCCAACCATAAAATTATTGTAGCAACGAAAATCATTTTATGGTTGGGGATCACCACAACATGAGGAACTGCATTAAAGGGACGTGGCATTAGGAAGGTTGAGAACCACTGGGTTAGACGATCATACGTTTTATAAAGTTTCCCCCCGCCCCGCCCCAATATTTTCAGTATCCACCTGGCCCCATACATAGTTATTACAATATTACTGAATACATTGCCTAGGGCCTAGGCCATAATTGACATCTCTGTGACTGTTCTGTAACTACCAATTTCCACCTCTTAACCCCTTCCTTCCCCTTTTCCACCCAGTTCCCCAACCCCCTTTCCATGGTCGATATTTTGCAGAACGATGATGAATTAGAAAGGTTGAGAGATGGTGGGCGGCTGGGTTGGAGGTGAGGAAGGAAGGGGAGTATTCTTGCCTGCAACACTCTGGCTTTGCTTCTAGACTCTTTAAGAAAGAACAGGTGCGACAGGAGAAAAACAAAGGGAGGGATTTGTAACGAGAAAGAACAGGCTGATGAGAGAGCAGAGGGAAGAGGGGCTCACTTACCAGCAGCCTCAGGAAGGTGTCCCTGGGAGAAGGGCCGGCCTGCAGGGTGCCCAGGTAGAAGGCAGGGCCCACGGAGCTGTTGGAGACAGGCCTCCAGGCGGCGGAGCGGAGCCTGGAAAGGGGGCCACGCCTTGAGGGAGAGGAATGCCCTTTCCAGACTCCCCAGTGTGGACCCCGGTTTTCCATCCTGGGACGAGGGCTCAGTTTCCATGGGACACTCAGGCTTGGAGCATTACAGTAAGAAACAGGAGACTTGTCCCAGGACTCCAGTCCTGACTCTAAAGCAGCGGTTCTCAACCTGTGGGACGAGACCCCTTTGGGGGTTGAACGACCCTTTCACAGGGGTCACCTAAGACCATCAGAAAATGCGACGCATAACAGTAGCAAAATTTCATGGTTGGGGGTCACCACCCCATGAGGAACTGTATGCAAGGGTCGTGGCCTTAGGAAGGTTGAGAACCACTGCTCTAAAGACTCTTATCATCCACCAAAACTGGTTTGGCTCAGTGGATAGAGCATCAGCCTGCGGACTGAAAGATCCCAGGTTCGATTCTGGTCAAGGGCATGTACCTTGGTTTCAGGCATATCCCCAGTAGGGGGCGTGCAGGAGGCAGCTGATCGATGTCTCTCTCTCATTAATGTTTCTAACTCTCTCTCCCTCTCCCTTTTTCTCTGTAAAAAAAATCAATAAAATATACTAAAAATTAAAAAAAAAGACTATCATCCTGAGTAAATCAGTCCCGTTCTCAGAATCTGAGGCTCTTTGCCTGCAGAGTGAAGACTTTGCAATCTCTGAGTGCCCCGATCCTTCCAAATCTCCCGGGAATAAGTGGGAACATACCTCTCGAAGAAGCTCGTTTTCATTTCCAGAGAATAGATAGTGAATCCCTGCAGGGAGAGGCCATTGATGGTCATGTTTCTGGTGACTCCTGCAGGGGGCGGGAGGAAAGAACACGGGCAGGTACTGATGCTCTCTCTCGGCATCTGGGACACAGAAATGCAGGCGGCTGGCTTCAGCCAGGAGGGCAAACACTTGTCTGACCCCCCGCGACGGAAGGTTTCTTGTATGTTTTCGTGGACAAGGCCAACCGAGGAAGGCCCCACTTAATATCAGAGCTTGTGCCCGGCCGGCGTGGCTCAGCGGTTGAGCATCAACCTATGAACCAGGAGGTCACGGTTCTATTCCAGGTCGGGGCACATGCCCGGGTTGCAGGCTTGTTCCCTAATAGGGGGCAGACGGGGCACAGCTGATCTATGATTCTCTCTCATCATTGATGTTTCTTGCTCGCTCTCTCCCTCTCTCTTCCTCTCTGAAATCAATAAAATAAGTATTTTTTATTTTTATTTTTTAAAATATACTTTATTGATTTTTTTTACAGAGAGGAAAGGAGAGGGACAGAAAGCCAGAAACATCGATGAAAGAGAGACGTCAATAAGCTGCCTCCTGCACGCCCCCTAGTGGGGATGTGCCCGCAACCAAGACACATGCCCTTGACCGGAATCGAACCTGGGACCTTTCAGTCCCTAGGCCGACGCTCTATCCACTGAGCCAAACGGGTTTTGGCAAAATAAGTATTTTTTTATAAAAATCAGAGCTTTCCCTGTAATTCCCCAGGTGAGCATGGATACTCTAGGACAAGCCAGCACCCAACCTTGCTGCCCACTTCCCTGCCCTGGAGAAACGAAGGAGGCAAGACAACAGAGAGGGAAGGAAGGAGTCCCCACCTTTGGTCCTGAACCCTAAGTCTCCCCTTGCCTACATGGCTCGTTCTTCCCTCCCAGCTCCAACTCAGCCCCCCGTCTGCTGGGCCAAGTGACCACGAGGAGAACGGAGAGCCTGTGTCTCAGGCCTAGAGCTCACCTTTCCGCTGTTGTTGAATTTTCCACGAATAGTTGACTCGTCCTTGGTTCTCCGCCAGGATCCTCAGGAGCTGGCATCCCTGCTGGGGACAGACTAGTTCACGGAACCCACACGGTCACGCAGGGGGGTTGACTCTAGAACCCGCCTTTCCTCTGAGTCCCTCCTGGAAAGGCGAGCAAGTGGGAGACAGGATGCCCCCGAGCCCAGCCGTCCTCCCTCTCTCTAAGGACCCCGCGTGCTCCTGCCCCACACCCAGCCTCGCCTCTCTCCCACTGGTCTGCCTGAGGGAGGCCAGAGAGATGCAGCTGTGTCTTTAATAGAGACCAGACCCGTGGCTGATGGTTGGCTCCGGGCTTAAAGGGGAAATTCCATTCACACTGAAGCTTGTACACTGCAACTCCTGGTGTACCCGGGCCTGGGAGAGGCGGTTATGCTCAGAGCTCTAGGGCAGCGGTTCTCAACCTTCCTAATGCTGCGACCTTTTAATACTGTCCCTCATGTTGTGGTGATCCCCAACCATAAAATTATTTTTGTCGCTACTTCATAACTGTCATTTGCTACTGTTATGAATCTTAATGTAAATCTCTGTGTGTTTTCTGATGGTCTTAGGAGACCCTGCTAGCTGTTCGAGACCCACAGGTTGAGAACCGCTGCCAAACACTTCCTGCAGGAGCCCTAAGTGACCAGTGATGCCCAAGGGCAGAGGTAGAGACGAGACAGTCCTCTCAGCACCAGGGAGTGGTTGCATTTGAGTCGGAGGTCTAGCGGCATCGAGACTCTTGAAGTACCTACCCTGACTGGAGGGATGTTCAAGGTATAATGATCAGCATCCAGAGTCCCTATGAAGGTCTCGTTCAGAAACACCTGCAGAAGAAGAGCGGGGTCAGGCTGGCAAGCCTACCCGAGCAGAGGGCGGGCAGAGGCTCCGGTTTAGGGAGGAGTCATTGTCAGGAGGCACCGGCCATGGTGCTCACACGTGGCTGGGCGCTGGCAGGGAGGCGCCAGGGGACTTGGTTGTGAGAAAGCTGAAAAGCCGGGCTCTTTGGTGTGAGCTTATGCTCTCAATGCCTCACACATAGTAGGTGCTTTAAATGACTACCAAACAGCCCTAGCCCGTTTGGCTCAGTGGATCAAGTGTCAGCCTGTGGGCTGAAGGGCCCCAAGTTCCATTCCAGTCAAGGGCACTTAGCTGGGTTCCCCAGGAGGAGGTATGCAGGAGGCAGCCAATCATTGGTTCTCTCATCATTGGTGTTCCTCTCTCTGTCTCTCTTTCTCTTGGAAATCAATAAAAATATATTTTTTAAAAAATGTATTTTATTGATTTTTTTTAAAAATATATTTTATTGATTTCTTACAGAGAGGAAGGGAGAGGGAAAGAGTTAGAAACATCGATGAGAGAGAAACATCGATCAGCCGCTGCACGCCCCCTACTAGGGATGCGCCCGCAACCAAGATACATGCCCTTGACAGGAATCAAACCTGGGACCTTTCAGTCCACAGGCCGACGCTCTATCCACTGAGCCAAACCAGTCTCGGCTATTTTATTGATTTTTTACAGAGAGGAAGGGAGAGGGATAGCAAGTTAGAAACATCGATGAGAGAGACATCAATCAGCTGCCTCCTGCACGCACCCTACTGGGGATGTGCCACAACCAAGGTACATGCCCTTGACCGGAATCGAACCTGGGACCTTTCAGTCCACAGACTGATGCTCTATCCACTGAGCCAAACCGGCTTCGGCAATAAAAATATTTTTAATTAAAAATAAATAAATCACCGCCACACAGTAAAGTTGTCCAGTGGCTAACCGCCCTCCCCAGGAGCGGAGTTGGGCTATGTGTGCTGCTTCCGGCCACGGACAGCCCGCTGGCCCCTACCTGTGCCGTGTCTCGAACGTTCGCCCGGAGCCAGCCTCCGGTGCAGACGGGAGTCTCATAAAGCACGAACCCGAAGGACTGGCCGTTCCCGGCGTTGACGGGGAGACTCTCCATGTTGACCGGTGAGCTGGACAGGACCGGCTGGGAGAGAGCCGTGGCGGACATGGGAGCCATGCTGAGAAGTCGGGGTCCTACTTTTTTGTGCCCACTAATGCTCCCCCAAGTCCTTTGGATGAGAAAAGCTAGAACGTCAATGAGCTGATGCTTTATGTTTCTGCTGACCAGAAACTCAGGGTTGGGGGACAGATGGGGACATGGGACAGGGAGCAATGCTGTCATCATCAATTGCTGAAGGAAATAGGTAAGTAGCATTTTGCCATCACTGAAGTCTAGTAAAGAATTATGCACTAAATAAGCATGTATTTAGCCTCTATAGCAGCGGTTCTCAACCTGTGGGTCGCGACCCCTTTGGGGGTCGAACGACCCTTTCACAGGGGTCGCCTAAGACCATCGGAAAATGCAGATATTGACATCACGATGCATAACAGGAGCAACATTTCATGGTTGGGGGTCACCACCCCATGAGGAACTGTATGCAAGGGTCGCGGCCTTAGGAAGGTTGAGAACCACTGCTCTATAGTGTGTCACGCGCTTCCTTTTATCTAAAACCGTGATAAGAAGAGGTCAAATTGATCTGAATCCAAGACCGGACATGTTTCAAACTTCTTTTTAAAACAGAGCAGGTGGTCTAATTTTACAGGGAAAGCAGGGACCTGCAGAACTTCGAGGTGAAAAGAATCAGAAACCCAGTTTCCCGGTCCCCAGCTCAGCAGCCTTTCCCAAAGGGACCACGTGGACCCACAAGAGCGTCCACCAGATCGGTTCATCGAAGCTGGGAGGTAGGACCCTCTCCTACCAGCCTCTCCCCCACCCCGTTCATTCTTCCGGTCCACGCAGCCCCTTCTCAGTCCACCAGGAAGGAGCGTGTGGTCTGACCCTATAGTTCTAAACTGGGGCAAAATGCAGAGAATTCGTTTCCACACTGTCCAGGATGAAGCCTTGAAAGAATCTCTCCGAGTGGCTTAAGGCAGTGGTTGGCAAACTCATCAGTCAACAGAGCAGCAAACCACGGCTCGTGAGCCACATGTGGCTCGAGAGCCGCAGTTTGCCGACCACTCTTAAGTGCCCAGGCGGTACTCACCTCATCTAAGTGCTGTAGGGCATCCCACAGGGGCAGGTGCAGGGATGGCCTCACGGGAGGGTACACAGCCTTCGGAATGAGCGCAGGTGGCGGGGGCAGGGGAGAGGCTGCAATGAGAGAGCCCCATGGGGCAAGACGCGCCTGGACCAGCGACTGCCTTCTCCCGGCTGCCCATCCCTCTACGTAACTCTCATATCCCAACTGGGAAAGGGGTCCTCCCTGGCGCATGGCTGTGCTCCTCCAAGAGTGATGGAAAACGGTCAAGAGCCAGGTTGCAACCTTAGCTGTTTGGCTCAGTGCATAGAGCGTTGGCCTGTGGACTGGAGGATCCCAGGTTCGAATCCGGTCAAAGGCATGTACCTCGGTTGCCGGCTCCTCTTATGCAGGAGGCAACCAATCGATGTCTCTCTCTCACATCGATATTTCTCTCTGTCTTTCCCTCTCTCTTCCATTCTCTCTAAAAATCAATGGGAAAAAATATCCTTGGGTGAGGGGTTTAAAAAAGAAAGGAAGAATGAGGTTGCAGCCATTCTGTATGCACGGGGAGCTGACAGATTCAGACCCTGGAGGGGCAGTGTTGGCTGTGTAGACTGAAGGCCCTTAAGGGGCAAGACTTCTGCCTTATGTCTTTAGGCAAAGCCAGTGATTACCGACTTGCTCGCACAGAGTAGTTGGGTCAGTTAACTGTCCTTAGAGCAGCGTTTCTCAACCTGTGGGTCGCGACCCCTTTGGGGGTCGAACAACACTTTCACAGGGGTCGCCTAAGACCATTGGAAAACACAGATACGATTCATAACAGTTGCAAAATTACAGTTTTTATGAAGTAGCCACGAAAATAATTTTGTGGTTGGGGGTCACCACAACATGAGGAACTGTATTAAAGGGTCGTGGCATTAGAAAGGTTGAGAACCACTGCTTTAGAGAAATAAAGTTAAACAGAATGATCTTTGTTATTGTCTGTAAGGGTATTACGTTATACATCATATTAAGAGCTTTACGAACAGCAATTTTCACAACCATCCCAGAAGATGAGTGTCCTTGTGTTAATGTTTTAGGGAAGAAGCGGAGGCTTAAAAAGGGCTTCTTAAAAACACTCATGCAAGACCTCACAGCTTTTACGTGGGAAGACCTGGATTTGAACTTGTGACCCTGGCTCTGAAGCGCTTCATTATGCTTATGCCCACAGGGGAAACCCTTCCCTGCCCTGGCCCTTCCAATCCACCGGGAGGGCCAGCCTCCGGAGTAAAAGTGATGGCCGAGTACCTAACACGGATCCAAGGAGTTTCCGAAGCTTGAAATACTTTTTGGTGTAATCCCCGGCCTCTGTCAGCACCGCATCGTAGTCTGCAAGACACCGGGCCCTGTCACTGGCCAGGCAGTCCTGCAAGGCAGACCCCCTTTCGGTGCTCCTGGCAGAGATGGGGCAGGTCCACCAGAGGGAGACAGAAGACAAACACATGGTCCTCACCCCTGGCCCGGGCCATCCCAGGCAAGGCTGTGTGGGACCAATGCCAGTCTAGCTAGGAGCATTCCCATCGCCCTTTCTGGGACTCTGCGGCTGCTGGCACACTGCTTCTCCTCTGCTTCTCTCTCTCTCTCTCTCTCTCTCTCTCTCTCTCTCTCTCTCTCTCTTAATATATTTTTATTGATTTTTTTTACAGAGAGGAAGGGAGAAGGATAGAGTTAGAAACATCGATGAGAGACATCGATCAGCTGCCTCCTGCACGCCCCCTACTGGGGATGTGGCTGCAACCAAGATACATGCCCTCGACCGGATTGAACCTGGGACCTTTCAGTCCGCAGGCCGACGCTCTATCCACTGGCCTCCTCTGCTTCTCTCTCCTCTTCCTTCCATCCAGATTGCCCAGCTGTGCTCATCGATGCCCTTCTAGCAATCACCATTTGTAATCTCTCTCTCTCTCTCTCTCTCTCTCTCTCTCTCTCCAAGTCAAGGGGTCAATGTACATGAACTTTAGGTCCTGGGCAGCCCCATCTACTGCCATGATAGCCTGTTGGGGGCATTATGAATGTCACAGAAGAAAGATAAATAGATCAGAGCATCCTCAATACTCCGCATGGATTATAGGTCAAGAACTCAGAGGTGCCAAAACCGGTTTGGCTCAGTGGATAGAGCATCGGCCTGCAGACTGAAAGGTCCCAAGTTCGATTCCAGTCAAGGGCATGTACCTTGGTTGCGGGCACATCTCCAGTAGGAGGGCGTGCAAGAGGCAGCTGATCGATGTCTCTCTCTCATCGATGTTTCTAACTCTCTATCTCTCTCTCTTCCTCTCTGTAAAAAATCAATAAAATATATTAAAAAAAAAAAAAAAAGAACTCAGAGGTGCCGGGATATGTTTTCGGAGCCTCCAGCGCCCCCACTGCTGGAGGGGGACCAAACCGGGGATCACTTGCCATAGCTGGTAACGACACCCCTGTGTTCCCCAAAGTCCGTGGCCCCATTGATGAAACCGAAGTTGGTTCCCCCGTGGAACATATACGTGTTGAAGGAGATCCCAGAGCTGATAAATTCAGACACGGTTTTTACAACATCTGTAGAGGAGGAATAGAAGAAAGTAGAGAACGTTAAAACCATGAATTTGAAAAGAGAGATGCGCCTCCTACGTTCATTGCAGCATGTTTACCACAGCCGAGAGACGGAACCTAAGAACGTCCATCTGTACACAATTGAAGAAAGAACAGGGAGTACGTATATACTTGGAATATTCCTCGGCCGTGAGAAAGAATGAAACCTTACCGCTTGCAACAACATGGATGGATCTAGAGGGGGCTATGAGATCAGTCAGACAAAAACCGGTTTGGCTCAGTGGCTAGAGCATTGGCCTACGGACTGAAGGGTCCCGGGTTCGATTCCGGTCAGAGGCACACACCCGGGTAGCAGGCTCGATCCCTAGTAGGGGTTGAGCAGGAGGCAGCCCATCAATGATTCTCCTTCATCATTGATGTTTCTCTTTCTCTCTCCCTCTCCCTTTCTCTCTGAGATGAATAAAAATATATATTTTAAAAAGAATGTTCGTGCTGAAACCGGTTTTGCTCAGTGGATAGAGCGTCGGCCTGCAGACTGAAAGGTCCCGGGTTCGATTCTGGTCAACGGCATGAATCCTGGTTGCGGGCACATCCCCAGTAGGGGGCGTGCAGGAGGTGGCTGATAGATGTCTCTCTCTCATGGATGTTTCTAACTCTCTATCCCTCTCCCTTCCTCTTTGTAAAAAAAATCAATAAAAATATATATTTTAAAAAAAGAAAGAATGTTGGTAAATGCATCCCCTTCTTCAGAGATGTCATACGCTCAGAGGCCCTTCATCACCCCCTTGACGCCCCTCTGCGGGTCTGTCCCTCTCTTTCCTATCACTGCATCCTCTTTGTCTGCTTCAAGCACCTGTCAGGTAGTGAGTGTTTTACTTCTCACTGCTCCAGTAGAGCTCCACTAGAGCATAAACTCTCTGTGGGTAGGAACCAGGTAATTTCTTTTCACCAGGGCACCACGAGGCCTAGCCATGTCCCCGTCCGGACCACATGTGGAATGGATAGTCATGGTAGAATGAGCGGATGGACTAGCAGAGAAGTGTGTGAATGACCCCTGACCTGGGGCACCTCTACTTGGTCCAAACGTGAGAAAACACTTACCGTCCGCATCTTTAACCATGTGTTTACCGCCCCACGTGTCGAACCAGCCGACCCAGTATTCCATAATCATAATGGGCTTGCCTCTCTAGAAATAAACCAAACGAAACACAAAGTCAGACAAACAGAAAAAAAAAAAGTCAGAAACGTTGAATACAACGGATGCGAGTTTGAGGAATTTGGGCTTCTCACTTTTTCCCAAGTCCATCCATTACACCTCTTGCTTCTCCCTTTCCCTAAACATCACGATCCCCTTCTATAATGCCAGCCTTGTCCTACGCGCAGCTGGTGTGGACAGAATCAGCCTTGGAATCACGAAGACCTGACTGCAATTCCTCCCGTGGACACTGAAGCTCCGAGGTCACGTGCTGGAACGGTCAGAGACTCAACTCAAGTCCAAGGCTGAGCCAAGCTAGCAGCCACTGAATTATATTGTCTCTTTAAGGAAATCATTCAGAGGAATCCAAGATGGAGCATAAGAGGGAATTCTACCTACCCTCTCCCTGGGCCACATCAAAGTCACACCTCAATTATAGAATAATCAACCTGGAGACCCATCTGAGGACTAGCCGAAGAGAAGTCTTATAACTAAGGTATGCAGAGGAAACCATGTTGAGACTGGGAGGAGAGGCAGAGATGCAAAAACAGGCTGGCTTTGCACCCACGTGTGGCGCCAGAGAATCCGGAGGGATATCTCAGCTGCAGAGTTCCCCCCTGAGAAATGAGGGGGTCTCAACCTCACGCTGAGCTCCCCAGCCTGGACCCCAATGCCAGGAAGAGGAGCCCATATAACATGGGCTGTGGAAATCAGCAGGGATTCCGTCTGCTAGAAACCCAGGTGCTCTCTTAAAGGACCAGCACACAATCTCATTCACAGGCACGCATCCTGGGCTTCCGCAGAGGGAGAGCAGCTTTAAGGGGACCTGACTCATAAAGGGAGAGACTGGGTTGTGTGGCTTTGGGGAGAGGGCTGGAGGGACGGCCACCAATGTCCCCATTCTGAGTCCCTCTTCCAACACTGCATTCCCCGCCATAGAGCATCAGCCTGGTAAGCCAAACTAGTCCCACCCGGCCAAACTCCCATAAGGCTCTGGGATCTGCTGCCAGCAGCCAGCCTAGGCCTGCAGGGCAGTCTCCTCCGTCAGCAATGCCCCTGGCTCATTTCTGAGCTCTGTTCCTTGGAGAAAAGAGAGCATCCTCTCCCTCTGATTGACCTCATGTAACCCCTGCCCCTTCCTCCGGTCATCTCCATTAGGTGCTCCACAAACAGAGGGCAGAGGCAGAATTTCCTCCTTATTCCCCCTGACAAAAGAAATAAACTCCCTAAAACACTTTGGAACTCAGGTGAGGCCTTGGGGGGTGGGGAGAGAAAGCTGTATAGTATTTGTCAAGCCTCCTATCTTCTTTGAACACTAGCTGTACAGGTTGGGGGGGTGTGGGTCACGGCAGACGAAGGGGCTACGACTCCTCCTCTCTAAGACATCCTTACCTGCACACTCTCCAGATGCTTGAAAATGTTCTTCTGAAATGAGTTTATATTGATGGTGGCCAGCACTGTAGAAAGAAGGGAGAGATGCTGCAGGAGGCTCTGGAACAACTGCTGCCAGGAGAGGGAGGGACAGAGGCCCATGCCTTGCACACGGAAGAAAGTTGTGCTGAGTAGTGAGGTAATGAGATACCACTTGCATCCCATGTTGCAACGTGCAAAGGGCTGTCATTGGGCATTTGCAAGGACAATGTTACAGAAGAAGGGCTGTTAAAGTAAACCATCTTTTGTGCAGAGAAATGGAACAGGCTGAGGTCACACAAATTGATTAGATTCAGGAATTAGACCTGTGGGTAAGTGGAGGTGGGCAAAGGGAGAAAATGGGGGACGGAAAGAGACTTTGCTTGGGGTGATGGGCGCACGATGCCGTGTGCAGATGATGTTTGTGGTTGAGTTGTTCACTTGAAACCTGCATGGTTTTGTGAACCAATGTCACCCCAATAAATTTAAGTTAAATAGCTGAAACCGGTTTGGCTCAGTGGATAGAGCATCGGCCTGCAGACTGAAAGCTCCCAGGTTTGATTCCGGTCAAGGGCATGTACCTTGGTGGCGGGCACATCCCCAGTAGGAGGCGTGCAAGAGGCAGCTGGTAGATGTCTCTATCTCATTGATGTTTCTTTTTAAAAAAAAAATTTTTTTAAGCTATTTATTGATTTTTTACATAGAGGAAGAGAGAGGGATAGAGAGCCAGAAACATCAATGAGAGAAAGAGTCATCAATTAGCCGCCTCCTGCACGCCCCCTACTGGCAATGTGCCCGTAACCAACGTACATGCCCTTGGCCGGAATCAAACCTGGGACCTTTCAGTCCGCAGACCGACACTCTATCCACTGAGCCAAACCGGTTTTGGCTCTCATTAATGTTTCTAACTCTCTATCCCTCTCACTTTCTCTCTGTAAGAAATCAATAAAATATATTTTTAAAAAAACTTAAAAAAATTTTTTAAGTTAAATAAATAAATACCATATTTTCCCGTGTATAAGATGACCTTTTAACCCAGGAAAATCTCAAAAGTTGGGGGTCGTCTTATAGGCCGGAAAATATGGTAAGTAAGTAAATAAATAAATAAATAAATATATAAATGAATGAATGAATGAATAAACAAATAAATACATAGATAGATAAGGAAAGGTGAGCTACGGACAGAAGAGCCCCCTGGCAGCTGTGGCTGAAGGAAAACGGGATCCAGGAAAATGATGGCGTTGCTACGGGAACTCTTGGCTTCGACCTTGGGTTCCCCTAGCAGTATCACCCCCTCCAGGGTCCACTCCAGTGTGCCTGGCGCAGAGAGGCCTCAGAGACATTCTCGGTTCTTCCTAACCAGCGGTTCTTAACCTGTGGGTCGAGACCCCTTTGGGGGGTGTCGAACGACCCTTTCACAGGGGTCGCCTGAGACCATCGGAAAACGCAGATATTTACATCACGATGCATCACAGGAGCAACATTTCATGGTTGGGGGTCACCACCCCATGAGGAACTGTATGCAAGGGTCGCGGCCTGAGGAAGGTTGAGAACCACTGATCCTGACACCTGTTCACAGGCCGAAGGGCAGGGCGTACCTCCACGGATGCTGCCTCGGAGCACTTCTTTCTCCGCGTCCGAGGTCCAGAGCAGCTCCGAGATCCCTCTGCTCAGCAGGGCCTGGTGGGGAAACTGGACAGAGTGAACCCCCTCCTCTTCCCCCCCGGGGAGAGCCGCAGAGTCGCCCGGGGCCCACCGCCGCCAAAGACCCCGAGGAGGACGAGGCAGGAAGCTGAGCGCGCGGAGAGGAGAGCAGCCGGGCCCTCACCTGGTGCACATAGGCCATGTACGCGGGGTCCTGGGCGAACGCGCCGTACTCGTTCTCCACCTGCACCGCGATGACCGGGCCTCCCTGGCGGTACTGGGGCGGCAGAGAGAGGGGAAGTGAGGCTGCGGGGGGAACACCTGGGTGGGGTCTTAGGGGGCATCACCTGGGGTCTTGGGGGGCTGGGAACCCTGACCCTGCTGGTGTGGGCACTGGGCTCCTAGCTGCTTCCCGACCTGGAGGCACGCTCTTTCCTCTTCCCTCTGTCCATCAGTCACCTGCGGGCCTTTCGGGGGCACAAGGACTCCCCGTGCCCCAGTCTTTGTAATCACCCCCACAGTGTCTCTTCCCCTTCTCATACGAATTAGCTACTTCGATAGAGCTCATTCCTGCACACGCACCTGCTAACACACCCACCCCATCCACTTGCCCTTCCTCTCTAAAATCAATGAATATATATATATATATATATATATATATATATATATATATATATATATTGTTTTTAAAAGAATGGCAGGTTTTCAATATGCATATTCAAGTTTCAAAAGGAAAATGTCCATTGAGGATTGTACATTTTCCTATAAAAAACAAAAAAGTCTACAGTCGGCCTGCAGACTGAAGGGTCCCAGGTTTGATTCCAGTCAAGGGCACATGCCTAGGTTGCAGGTTCCATCCCCAGTGGGGGGGTGTACAGGAGGCAGCCAATCAGTAATTCTCTCTCATCATTGATGTTTCTATCTCTCTCTCTTCCTCTCCCTTCCTCTCTAAAATCAATAAAAATATTTTTTTTTTTTACAAAAGAACGCATGCACACATACGCATGTGTAAGTATGTGCATAAATAATTTGCTTCGATGTGTGTAGGAAATCTGTGGAAAGACACACACAAGTCTGGTGCCATTGGTTGTCTGTCTCCTGAAAAGGTAGCAATTGCTCTGGGAAAGGAGAGGAGGGGACACTTTTATGAACCATGATCTACTTTGTACTCCTGGAGCCTTTTTACCACATGTGTGTAGTGACTGTTTAAAACAGCCAAGATGGCCCTGACCAGTATGGCTCAGTGGATAGAGCATCAGCCTGCGGACTGAATGGTCCCAGGTTCAATTCCCATCAAGGGCATGTACCTTGGTTGTGGGCACATCCCCAGTGAGGGGCGTGCAGGAAGCAGCTGATGGATGTTTCTCTCTCATTGATGTTTCTAACTTTCTATCTCTCTCCCTTCCTTTCTGTAAAAAAAACAATAAAAGTATATTTTAAACAAAGAAGGAAGGAAATGTCAGCAGGCGGTTTTACCTGGAGAGGAAGCACTCTGGTAATCAGATGATCAAAATACCGGTCCACCGCTTGGACAAAGCCCTTGTGGGTGGTCCTCAGTCTCAGCGCCGGGTCCTGCAGTAACCAGCTGGGGGCGGAAGGAGACAGCTCAGTGCGAGAGAAAAAGAGAGAGAGAGAGAGAGAGAGAGAGAGAGAGAGAGAGGGCAAGGCAGGAGGCGGGAGGGGCCGGGCCTGGCCCTGCAGGTCAGCCAGCTCCTTCCGAGCTCCCTCCAGCCCAGCTTTACATCCTCTGACCTCCTGCAGCCCTCGAGGGACCTGGGAGATGCTCTCTGGACCATCCTACTGGGCCATCCGACTGACAAGTGTCGGGGTGACAGTTCCCAGCTTAGGAGGTGCAGCAGCTCCGTCAAGGCCCACGGCTGGCGGGGAGGGTTGGGGCGGGGCCTCCGTGCTTTGCTAAAACATCCCTTCCTTCCCCGTCAGGCCTCTGCTGCTGCTGAGCTGGAAGGGAGAACATTCTGGTCCCAGAGGAAACAGAGCCTTGAGTGAGCAACGGGAGGAGCGAGCCCCCCTGGAGCGCTTCTGGGGTTCACTCTGCCGGTGCTCACACCTGGCAGCGGTGGAGTGGACAGGAGCGCGCCTGCTGCTCACCCTGCACTCGCTGTCTGTACCAGAGGCCACAGCATGGAGCAGAGAAGGCCAAGGGAAATGAGGGGGGCGGACGGAGGGCAGCTGAGGCCCCTCAGCTCGGCGGAGAACACGGTCTTCCATGAACAAAATAAGAGAAAAGCCGGGGTCGGGGGGAGGGGATCGCAGAGCCAGTCCAGAGGTTGTCAGAGAGCAGAGACAGGACAGGAAGGAAGAGATGTGACCACCTCGATGCTGCCTCTCCCCGCTCAGGCCCCCACAGCACCAGGACCGCCTCTGTGACCAGGACCGGGATGACAGCGGCCACCGAAGGCCGTCCCCGAGCACACGGGCTCCGAGCTGTCAGACTCCAGCTCCACTCTGAGTAAAAGGAACCCTCGCGGCCCTCCCCTCACACCGCTCACCTGGGCAGGCCGCCGAGGTCGATCTCGCTGCAGATGTAGGGGCCTGGGCGCAGGATCACCCACAGCCCCAGCTCCGCGGCCAGCCGGACAAAGGCCCTGGGGAGGTCAAAGGCGGCCACGCTGAGCGGGGGTGGGGACGAACCAGCACACACCGCAGGTGGCAGAGCTGCCCGGATCCTCTGCTGCCTGCCCTCCTCTCACCACAGACAGGGAGAGGGAGGGAGGGCCGAGCCCCACCCAGGCAGAGCAGGGCATCCTACCCTGTGCTCACAGGCCTGAGGCCCTGCAGCTGGCTTCTCCCAGCTCCCAGCCCACCGGGTCATGAGGAGGAGGGCGGGGTGTCAGACAGGGGACGGGGTCCCCACCATGAACCTGACCCGACCACCTTGCTGCCTCCAGCGGCAGCCCCCTCCCAGCCCGGGTGGTGGGACCCCACTGCAGAGCAGGGCTGACAGGGGACCGGGCCCCTCTGGGCTGCAGGGAGGAGGGCGGGGCTCAGGGGAGGCCCGGGCTCCTGGCAGTGGCAGGTTCCCAGCTGGAGAGCACCCGGTCCCGGGGCAGGGCTGGCGCCGGGGCCTGAGAACAGGTTCCCCACACAGAGCAGAGATGCCACCAGGGTCCCTGATCCCCCCGCCAGCCCGGTCCCGCCCCAGGCCCAGGCCCGGTCACAGCACGCACTCCAGATCCAGGTTCCCGGAGAAGTCAAAGGTGCCTCTCTGCGGCTCGTGGAGGTTCCAGGGCACGTAGCTGCGGCAGGAGAGAGAGGGAAGTACAATAAGCATCTTCTTGTTTCTTTCCTATCAAGCCCTAGCTCAGCCCCAAATGCATGCCAAACCAAAAAGATGGAAAAAAGACACAGGGGAGGCGAAATGAATCGTACATAGCAGCAGGCAAAATGGATTTAAGGCCATAAAAAAATTACAAATCGATGCTAACAGAAGCCTAACATAATAATAAATGGAACAATTCATCAATAAAATATAACAGCCCAGCTGGTATGGCTCAGTGGTTGAGCATCCACCTACAAACCTGGAGGTCATGGTTTGATCCCTGGGCAGGACATATGCCCGTGTTACAGGCTCAATCCCCATTGTGGGGCCTGCAGGAGGCAGCCAATCAATGACTCTCTCTCATCACTGACGTTCCCGTCTCTCTCTCCCTCTCCCTTCCTCTCTGAAATCAATACAAATATGTATTTTTAAAAGAAGATGCAATGATTATTGCCTTCTCGTGATGTTAACATTAGAGCTTGAGGAAAGGAGGAGTTTAATGAATGAGAGAAGAAATGGAGACATCCACAGTCAAAATGAGAAGATTTAAAATACTTCTCTAAGAACCAATGATAATAACAGCAAAAAAAAAAAAAAAAAAGGATATAAAAATAACTGAACAACACAATTAAAAGGCTGAATCTAGTAAACACATAGAGAACTCAGCAGCCAATTGATGGAGCATAGACATCCTCAAACACACATGATGCAACAGTTATAAAATCCAGCTGGAGGAGGTGCCCGCCCCGAGCAGGCCGGCCCTTCGGCCCTTCAGCCTCGGCTTTTCCCCGACACCCCCACTTCCCTGTCCACCCCCTCTCCCTCTCCCCCCCCCACCCCTCCCCCCCGCCCAGGGAATTCACTGTCCATCTCCCAGGGCAGTGGTCGGCAAACTCCTTAGTCAACAGAACCAAACATCAACAGTACAACAATGGAAATTTCTTTTGAGAGCCAAACATTTTAAACTTCAACTTCTTCTAACGCCACTTCTTCGACATAGACTCGCCCAGGCCCTGGTATTTTGTGGAAGAGCCACACTCAAGGAGCCAAAGAGCCGCATGTGGCTCTTGAGCCGCAGTTTGCCAACCACGGTCACAGGCACGCCCTCAGGAGGATGAAGCGCTTTTGCGGAAATGCTTACAAAATGCCCAGCCGTCCGTAAACCCTAAGTACCCGTTCCCGTGGGTCACTAGACCCTCATGATGTTCACTGGCATGCTCAGTGCTCAACGTGTGCTGCTCCACTTACAGGTCACCCTGTCGCCTTTCTTTCTTTTTTTTTTTTTTAAATATATCTTATTGATTTTTTTACAGACAGGAATGGAGAGGGACAGAGAGTTAGAAACATCAATAAGAGAGAGACATCCATCAGCTGCCTCCTGCACGCCCCCTACTGGGGATGTGCCCGCAACCAAGATACATGCCCTTGACCGGAATCCAACCTGGGACCTTTCAGTCCGCAGGCCAACGCTCTATCCACTGAGCCAAACCGGTTTCGGCACCCTGTCGCCTTTCTATTTAAAGTCTCAACTGGCCTTACGGGTCTTGTTGCCACCATCATGGCAGTACACGTATGTGCGTTCTTCATGGAAACGAGATAAAGGTTCTGTCCCTCTGAATCACCCGCACAAGCCCCAGAGGCACCTGTTCCTCTGCCGGTAGCAGAGGCGACCGACCAACCGCAGGGCCTGCGAGGGGACGGCTGGAGGCTGCAGGCTGCACCCCTGCACCCCTGCACCCCATTCACCTCCGCTGAGCCGTCCCAGTGGTGCTAGACGCTCATCCATCCTCTCCTTCCCCGCCTGTGCGTGTGCTGGGCACACACGGGCGCTGGGGCAGGGAGTCTGAGAGGTCGGCGGCCCTTTGTCACGAAAGGCTCCCGCTGGACAGGGCTCCTGGGAAGGTCGGTGCTGGGGTGGGGGTTGGAGGGGGGGGTCCCTGACCCAGGAGCCAGACCAGACACTGTCTCCCCGTGGGCAGCGGGCAGCAGGGACCCGGAGGGCGGCGGTACTCACGTGGTGACAGTGTTGAAGCCGCAGGCCCGCAGCTTCCGGAGGCGGTCCCGCCAGGACGCCCGGGGCACCCGGAAGTAGTGGATGGAGCCCCCGAAGATCAGGAACCTGTGCCCCTCCAGCGTGAAGTGGGGGTCACCCTTAGGCGTGCTCTGCGTCTGAAGTCCCACCGCGCGGTTCTTCAGCTCCAGAGGGGTCAGGTGTGACCAGTTAAACCTGCTGAGAGAGAGAGAGATGGAGAGATAGATGAAGAGAAATACAGAAAGAAGAGATGGAGAGGAGAGACAGAGGAGAAATGAAGAGAGAGAGAGGAAGAGAAAGAGAGAGAAATGAAGAGAGAGAGAGAGGAAGAGAAAGAGAGAAAGGAAGAGAGAGAGATTAAGAGAGAAAGAGAGAGAGATGAGACCGGTTTGCTCAGTGGATAGAGCACCGGCCTGCGAACTGAAAGGTCCCAGGTTCGATTCTGGTCGGGGGCATGTACCTTGCTTGCGGGCACATCTCCACTGTGGGGTGTGCAGGAGGCCGCTGATTGATGTCTCTCTCTCATCGATGTTTCTGACTTTCTCTCTCCCTTCCTCTCTGTAAAAAATCAATAAAATATATTTTTTTAAAAAGAGAGAGATGAAGAGAGAGACAGAGAGATAGAGACAGAGAGAGATATGAAGAGAGAGAGAGAGGAAGAGAGAGACAGAAAGAGACAAAGAGAGAAAGAGAGATGAAGAGAGAGAGAGAGGAAGAGAGAAACAGAGACAGAGAGAAAAAGACAGAGACAGAGAGAGATATGAGGAGAGAGAGGAGAGACAAAGCCCAGCAGAAGCCGGTCTTGCTAGCAGGACACCCCAGCTCTGTCCCTGCTTCTGACACTCTTTTCTCCAGAAAAGAAGGTCCCTTCCCCACTTCTCCCCCCCCCCACTCTCCACCCCCATCCTTCCCATCCCC
>PVJN01029140.1:9260-26768 GCA_004026805.1 Lasiurus borealis | reverse complement strand
TCTCCGTACCTCAGCTTTTTGCAGTTCCTCTGGGTGTCTGTGAACCCCTCTCTTTCCTTCTAGCTGTAGAACTTCCACTCAGCCAGCTTTCCTGTGGTTCTGGATGATGTCTGTTCTGTCTTTTAGTTGTAGTTTTGAAATTGTTGTGCGAGGCAGCAGTGTAGGTGTTTACCTATGCCGCCATCTTGGCTCCTCCCGAAATAATGCATCTTGACCAGTGTTGTTCAGTAGTTGAGCATCAACCTATGAACCAGGAGGTCACGGTTCAATTCCTGGTCAGTGCACATGCACAGATTGTGGACTCAATCCTCAGGGCGGGGCTTGCAGGAGGCAGCTGATCAATGATTCTCTCTCATCACTGATGTTTGTATCTCTCTCTCCCTTTCCCTTCCTCTCTGAAATCATTAAAAACATTGAAAAGAAAAATTAAAAGTGAAGATTAATGTTATGGCCCTGGCTAAAAATGTATATCTGGTAAAAGCTAAGAGAAATTTTACAATGAGTAATTTTTTCTTTATTTGTCTGTTCTAGTTGGGTATCCCTGGTCAGTAAGAATTATGAGATTGAAAGGACTATTGTACAATTAGAGAATGAAGTCTTTCAAATGAAGCAGCAACTTGGAGAGGCCAACAAAGAAAACATCCGACAAGACTTCTAAAAAGACATTAAGTTGGTGGATCGGAAGGAAGGCAGGTTGGGTTTTCACAGAAGATCGGGCACTGCTCTGTGAAGGTCAGCAGCATCTTGCGGGAGTCATCAGTTGTGTTTGAAAACCATAAAAAGTGGACTGTGATCTTCTGCTTGTACATTAGCAAAATAAAAGTTTCAGCCTGGTATTTTTTTACCATAAAAAAAACTTCATACTTTCAAAATAAGTATGACTTTAGAATATGTCATAGAATTAATTTTGAGCCACTTGGACCATATTTTATATCCAAGAGATCTTTAATAAAAGTTTTCAACATATACAAGAAGTTGGAGACTTAGTTTTTATATTTTTCAAATGAAGAGAGAGTTTTATACAAATTCTTGATTCAAACAAGACAAAAAATACAGTGGTGCCCTGGCCAGTGTGGCTCAGGTGATTTGAGTGTTTGTCCCTGTGCACTAAAAGGTCACCAGTTCCGCCGAAACCGGTTTGGCTCAGTGGATAGAGTGTCGGCCTGCGGACTGAGAGGTCCCAGCTTCGATTCTGGTCAAGGGCATGTACCTTGGTTGCAGGCACATCCCCAGTGGGGAGTGTGCGGGAGATGGCAGATTGACGTTTCTCTCTCATCAGTGTTTCTAGCTCTCTATCCCTCTCCCTCTCTATACAAAAATTAATAAAATATTAAAAAAATAAAATGTCACCGGTTCCATTCCCAGTCAGGACCCATGACTAGGTTGCAGCTTCAGTCCCAGGTCAGGATACATTTGGGAGGCAGCCGATTGATGTTTCTGTCTCCCTCTTTCTCCCTCTCAAATCAATAAAAACATTTTAAAGAAAAAGACAGTGACTCCATGTATGTCATCTGTTTTCTTTACCATAGGTAACAGTTAAATAAAGCTTAATATGTTCTGAGCATTGTTCCCAGTGCTTTAGGCAGAACTAAACTGACATGAATTAAGTAATTATTTGATCCTCAAAAACAGACATAGGTACTGTTATTCCCATACTCACAGACTTGTAACAGGTGCTGAGTTAACTTGTCAAAGTTTTATCACTAGAAGGTGCCATCCTGGTTTTGAATCCCAGTCTAGCACCAAAGTTGTATTCTTACCCACTCCTTGTGAGGATTTGAAAATAACAAGAGTCCTGCCCAATTCAGAAAAAAATACTATCAAAGGATAGTTTCCATGTCTAAAGACCTTCACAAGTCAGTGCACCTTATTTCTTTTTAACATTTTTAAAAAATATTTTGAGCACCAAATGTAATATCTTGATTTTTAAAAAAATGTATTTTATTGATTTTAGAGAAGAGAGAGAGAAACATCAATGGTAAGAAAGAATCTTTGATCGGCTGTCTTCTATACTGGGATTGAGCCTGCAACGCATGCATGGGACCCTTCAGTCTGCAGGCTGGATCTCTTAACTGCTGAGCCAAACCAGTTAGGGCATATTTTGATGCTTTTAAAAGATTTTATTATTGCTCATGGAATGTTAATTCCACTGTTGCCTAGTCCAATTTGCTGTATCTCTTCCTCTGCCCCTAATTCCGCATCTCCCTTCCTTCTACCCTTCTGTTCCAATCCAATATTACTGCCACCCCAAATTTAGCAAAATAAACCAATAAGAAGCATTTATTATCCTCACAGTTCTGGGGGTTTATTGTGCTCAGATAGAGAAATTGTAGGAGTTCTTTTATAAGTTTTTTTATAGATCGTGGCTGGGACGAGTGTCCTCTTAATGGAGTCTGCACTCCTTTGTCACACCTGGCTGGGAAGACTCACACAAATCACAGTGTTACTGCTGCCTCACTGTATTAGAAGCAAGCCAGAGAGACCAGCCCATATTTAAGGGGAGTATTAGGTTCCACCTCAGATAGAAATAGTGTGGAGGAATTTGTGGACCTGTTTTTTTTTGTTCGTTTGTGTTTTTTTTTTTACAGAGAGGAAAGGAGAGGGATAGAGAGAAACATTGATCAGCTGCCTCTTGCACGCCCCCTACTGGGGATGTGCCTGCAACCAAGGTACATGCCCTTGACCAGAATGGAACCTGGGACCTTTCAGTCCGCAGACTGACGCTCTATCCACTGAGCCAAACCGGTTTCGGCCTGTTTGATTTTTTAAAACGTGGACATGTTTTAATACCCTCTCCCTTCCCAACAATGCAATCCTAAAGTCATTAGGTGGGGCAGAGTAGAGAGTGGGCCCTAAATCCATCCTGAGGGTGTCCTTGCAAGAAGAGGGGAAGAGACAGACACACAGGGAAGACACCAAGGGAAGAAGACCACAGGAAGGAGATGGGAACAGTGAGTGCAAGCTAAGGAATGCTGGCAAGCACCAGAAGCTGGGAGAGCGGCATGGAGTCACTTCTCCCTCAAGCCGTAAGGAAGCAGGGCCTCGCTGACACCGTGGCTTCAGACTTCTGGCCTCCACATCTGTGGGACAATACAGTTCTGTGTCTTCAGCCACAGTTTGTGGTAGGTTGTTACTGTAGCCCTAGGAAACCGATAGAGCTGCATTATCAAAGGTGAGAGCCCCTCAGCTCTTTTTAAAAAGTGAGTGGATGCATACTGAGGCTGTGACCCGCCCCTCAACCCCCTGCCCTCTGCCCTCTGCCCTCAGCAGGAAATTGAAAGTCTCTTGGAGAATAGCACAAGAGAAAAGACTTAAAATTCTTTTTTTTTTTTTAATATATTTTATTGATTTTTTACAGAGAGAAAGGGAGAGGGATAGAGAGCTAGAAACATTGATGAGAGAGACACATCGATCAGCTGCCTCCTGCACGCCCCCCACTGGCGATGCGCCTGCAACCAAGGTACATGCCCTTGACCGGGATTGAACCTGGGACCCTTCAGTCCACAGGCCAACGCTCTATCCATTGAGCCAAACCGGTTTCAGCAAGACTTAAAATTCTTGAAAGTGAGGGTTTCCCAATAAATGACCCTGCCAGATCACTCAGCAGTGAGGTTCAACAACCCCTTTCCGCCATGCCACGAAGAGCTGCTAATCTGTTTTAGCTCCTCTTAAATACGAACAGTCAAACTCTGGCTGGTTTGGCTCAGTGGAACGAGCATCAGCCTGTGGACTGAAGGCTCCCAAGTTCTATTCCGGTGAAGGGCACATGCCCGTGTTGCACCCTTGATCCCCAATAGAGGGTGTGCATACAGGAGGCAGCCAATCAGCGACTCTCATCATTAATGTTTCTATCTCCCTTCCTCTCTGAAATCAATAAAAATATATTTTTTAAAAATACATGAACAGGCAATCGAATGAGGATTACCACTGAGACATCTTGATCATAAAAGGCAAGGAATGAAATAAGTGGGAAATGAAAAAGCAGATGGTGCAAGAAGCGAATCTTTTCTATTTTTTTAATATATTTTATTGATTTTTTACAGAGAGGAAGGGAGAGGGATAGAAAGTCAGAAACATCGATGAGAGAGAGAGACATCGATCAGCTGCCTCCTGCACGCCTCCCACTGGAGATGTGCCCGCAACCAAGGTACATGCCCTTGACCAGAATCGAACCTGGGACCTTTCAGTCCGAAGGGCGACACTCTATCCACTGAGCGTCTTTTTTATTTCTTAAGAAATACATCCTCGCCTTGGCCAAGGTGGCTTGGTTGGAGCATCATCCCGTACGTACACCAGAAGGTTGTGCGCTTGGTTCCCGGTCAGGGCATGTGCAGGAGGCAGTCCATCGATGTTTCACTCTCTTTTTTAATGTTTTAAAATTTTCTTAAAAAGATTTTAAAAAGACCCCAAAGTTTCTTACCCTCTTCTGCCAGGTGAGGACAGAATGAGAAGACTGCTGCCCAGATGACTGAATGTGAGTGGTAATTCCCCAAAGTAAGATGGGGGGTGGGTAGTCCCCAGCAGAAGGAGGGGAGTTGTGCAGATAAAAGTAACGTATCTGTTATACGTCAGATGCTCTCTAGGTTAAGAGATAACCCCTTGGACTTGGCTGGCCCCGTATGATAAGCAGCCCGCCCACCTCCATGGTGTTTCTCTTTGTAAAGAATAATAGATATGTTACATTTATTCTGATGTAATTTTTGCAGTGGAGAACTGGGGTGTTTTTACTAGTGCCTTACATACTTGGCCTGGGAAACAGCCATAAAACAGCAGCTGTAACGTTTTGTTGAGAGATCAGGGGTAAGTAATTAGTTATTAACAGTGGGTCAAGATTTGAAGTTTTTAATAACTGCCTTTTTAAATATACACATTCAAGATGATCCCTTTAATGACTATCTCACTTGGTTGGAATCTTAGGTCTTTTGGGAGGGAATGGGATAAACCCAGAGTGTATTGTCTCAATGACTTAATGGTAGCAGAGACTACATATGTCCCTCTGACATGTTATCCCCTTCTAGAACCATAGAAGTCGTAGCTGGACACATGGCTCAGCTAAAAACTAATGTCCCAGTTGCCCATCCAGTTATCCACCATGTGACTAGGCTGTGTCCAGTGAGATAGGCACTGAAATGATGTGTGCAAGTTGCAAGTCATACCCTTGTTTTCCGCATTTTACCAACCAGGACTCTTGCCCCTGGATTCTGATGATTTATCTAGCAGCACACTGTACGTTACTGGCCAGCTTTCGTTGAAAGATAAGATGGCACACAAAGAAAAAGGGATACTGTGCTGATAACGATGTGAACAACGTGCTTAGCATTTATTTTACTTAAATGATGAAACAGTCTTGTCTATTCACAGTAGCAGAACATTTACATTTTAATGATATCTGGATACAACAGCAATTTATTTTAAAAAACAGCAATTTATATTCATGAAATGAGATGTTACTGTACAGTAAAAACTATTAATACCCACTGCAATGTTTTGTGTTACCTTAAGTTAAACTTTTTTTTCTAAAAACTGATTTTGCACCATCATAAAAAATTAACTACCTTAGAATGTCAAGCCAGTAGAAGATAATGGAAAAAAAATAATATTAATTTATGTCCAAGTTGCTACAGATAGAAATGTTTCTAAAATGGATATCAACATTTTGTGATAACTAAATTTTGTTCATGTGAATACATAACCCCACTCTGCAGAACCTAGAAATGAAATGGGAGGTACCCCAAATGTCCCATTATATTTCACCAAGTGAAAAGAAGTGCCTTAAATACAATAAGAGAAGGAGGGGTGATAGTAACACTAATAACTAAAATTATATAGGTTTCAAGTATTGTGGAAAATAACTTTCTTAAATTCCTTTAGTGACCTTTTATGTTCAGCTTTTGCTTCTAATTATAAATAAATCTTAGCCACTCAATAAATTGACCCTAAGAACATCTACTTAATCACCCTTAAGTATTTTTTACCTTGTCTTAGGTCTTCTACTTTTCACACTAAGTTTGAAGGTCTTCCCTTCAATTCACATTGTTATGTTCTCCTACTTGTTTAAGTAATATTTTTCTTCATTATTATTTAGACAAAGAGAGAGAGAGAGATGCACCTACTGGTTGATTCCTGTATGTGCCCTAACTAGGGAACCAACCTCAACCCTGGCATATCAGGACACCACCCGACCATCTGAGCTCTTGTAGTATGCTTGTTTGACCATAGAGGGCACAAGGTCACTGTCACTTAAAAGTTGAATACATTACTTATACTGTCTGTTCTCCATTCCATGTCTTTGAAAAAGAGAGTTAATGGATCTTTCTTTCTGTGTGTGTGTGTGTGTGTGTGTGTGTGTTTCAGAATTTAAATTTAATAGACTTCATCTTTTTAAAAATATATTTTATTGATTTTTTACAGAGAGCTAGAAACATCGATGAGAGAGAAACATCCATCAACCGCCTCCCACACGCCCCCACCCCCACTAGGGACACGCCCGAAACCAAGGCACATGCCCTGGACTGCAATCGAACACAGGACCCCCCAGTCCGCAGGCCGATGCTCCATCCACTGAGCCAAACCGGATGACTTCTTTTTCTTTTTTTTAATAGAAGGGAAATCACATTTATTTTTATTTTATTTTATATATTTTATTGATTTTCCACAGAGAGGAAGGGAGAGGGAGAGAGAGCTAGAAACAATGATGAGAGAGAAACATTCGATCAACTGCCTTCTGCATGCCCCCCCACTGGGGATGTGCCCGCAACCACGGCACACGCCCTTAAGCAGAATCAAACCTGCGACCTTCCAGTCCGAAGGCCCACGCTCTATCCACTGAGCCAAACCACTTTCAGCAGACTTCATTTTCATTGTTAAAAATGTAAAGGGTGCCTACCTCACCAGAAGTATATAAGATTATCAAGTTGTTCTGCTAAACTGTCAAATTCACACTTTGGAGATCTGCAAAGAAGCAGAGTTCTACTTTATAGAGAATTGTATACCTTCCCATCAAAATTTCTTAAAATCTCCATTCTTTCATCTCAATTTCTAACAAAAAGTAAACATGTGCTCCAATTATTACAGTTCTTTTGCGTTATTTTGTTCTATTAAAAAAATATACACACCAGGCTCAGTGGTTGAGCATTGACCTATGAACCAGGAGGTCATGATTTGATTCCCAATCAGGGTACATGCTGGAGTTATGGGCTCGATCCCCAGTAAAGGGCATGCAAGAGGCAGCTAAGCAATGATTCTTTCTCATCATTGATGTTTCTATCTCTCTCTCCCTCTCCTTTCCTCTCTGAAATCAATAAAAATATTTTTAAAAATATTTTAAAAATGCATACACCTGAAAATAACATAAAATATGGATTGTAAACTAATTGAAAAATGAAATTTAAAAAATGCAGTTGCCATTCCAATAGCACAGGAAAAACTGATTAGAAACCATAATAAAATAAAACAACGAAAACGTTAGCACAACCAGATAAAATTACATCATTAGTAATAATACAAATTTCCAGTCTTCTTCCAAATTCACCGAATCTAATCAGTTTTAAAAAGGGATTCTGAAGAGGAACCAGATAGCTTAAGACATTAGAGCTTTCTTGTGGAGTAAGAAAGTATAATAAAATAAGCACATCTTTTTATGTTAATACCAGCTAATCAATTGTAATTGGTATAATTACTACTTTGCTCTTTTCTCCTAGTATTCATTATTGCTGAGTACATAATCACAGTACAGGATATAATTTATTCTTTGGCAATATGTCAATTACCCAGCCAGCTTTCAATACGTTTCCCTTTACAGAATCTGTATATATTATACAGTGTGCAGCGTAAACCCATCTACCTCAGGGTTAAAAGCCTGGTCACTTCAGTGAGCGTGGACATTACTTGTGTCTAAACTACATCTATTACTCTTATGGAGGGAAAGGCATTTTGAGACACAAGACCTCTTAAGGACAGAAGTGACATAGGCCATCAGCAACAGATGGCCAATCTCTCCAGTCCCTTTTCCGCACCGCATTCTTCCCTCCAAAGCTGCCAGACTAATCATCATCTTGGCAATATATTTGACGCTGTGGACCCTGAGGCGACCATTCTACCAGTCCTAACTACCTAACCGCCAATTTCAGAATGACAACAGTTTGTTGCCTTTTTTATTCCAAGTTTTACATTTCTGAACTTTGTTCATGATGTTTTTAAACTGGAGGACAGGAATGTGCTTAGCTAAAGCCATCTGGTAGTGAAATGGTTGGCGATTTTTTTTTTAAACGGTGCTGTGTGCAAAATATATAAATGTAAGATAATTGGACAACTGCAAAAAAAAAAAATCAGTGATGTCATAATTCCTTTGTGACCTGAAACAGCACTCTGTAAACTTCCCAGTTCTGGATTCTCTCTGCAGAGCACCTGTGACCTCCAAGCGCATAGACAGGGCACCGAGCTACGTGCTCTGTTAGCCATGGGTATATCCTGCCAACACATGGTTACCATCAGCCCATTATTTCCTTCCCCGTGGTGTTCCTTAGTTAGACTTTGCTGTTGGTGGCTATACTCTCGTCACATGTGACTTGATGTATATTGCCAAAGGGGATATGAGATCTTAAGACACTGCAGGTTTTATAAAAGGATACCTTGGTGTTGGAAGCTACCAATGTGAAAATCGTTAAGAAAATCTCCTCAAAATCTGCGCTCACCAAATTTCCCACCATTAAGTTGTTAAGTAGCATAGAAGAAGATTTGAGTGAAAACATGATTCTCATCTGTGTTGCAGTTCGGTTCTCCAGGAAAAAAATAATCCTGAGGTGGAAATTAGCACACAGGAAGTTTCTTACGGAGTGTTCTTGGGATTAACACCTGTGGGGGAACGAAGAAAGAAGGATTTAGCCGCAGGAGAAGCTGAATGAACTGTGATGCGGTTGTAACAAAGGTCTTGGCGGATCCCTGCTGGGGACTCGGGAGCTGGGATGCCACGTGTGAGTCTTTTTGAGCTGAGGTGGGTGGGCTGGGCTTTGGACAAAGTGGCTCTCTCCACGGAGGGCAAGTTCCAGAGAGGGACTTGGCTGGAAGGTGCCAGCTGTTTCCACAGCTGGAGAGCTTGGGACCTAGAGAGGGAGCGGTCTGGGTGGCACACACATCATTCACGACAGTGTGGAAATGGCAGTGGGGAAAAGTGACACAGCAATAGACACTTGGGGCAGTAAAAGCGGAGATCAAATTAGCTCTATTATGTACTTTAAATATATCGCATCCCAGTGCAAGAATCTGCAGTAACTGCCTACTGCCTCCGTGCCATTTCTAAACTCCACCCTCTGGTTTGTAAGGACCACCATCAGCTGGCTTTACCCTACCTACCTCACACCCTATTTCCCATGAACTCCTAGCTGAGACCTCAAAGTTCATCAGGCAAGTAAGTGGCCTCCCATCTTTATTTCTCCTCAGGCTTTTCCTCTTCTCTATTTAAATCCAGCCCATCACCACGCTCGCTCTTCTTCCATACGCTTCTATACCTATAGGATTGTCATCTCTTCCTTCCCTGGATTTGCAGCTATAGGCTATTAATTTACCCCTTAATTAGAAATGATCTCCATCTCCACTGTGTGTGTGTGTGTGTGTGTGTGTGTGTGTGTAGGTTGCAGGGACCACTTAGTCCAACCCCATTTCACAGGTGACTCACCAGAGGCTCAGAAAGATTCGGTTGTAATCTGCCTCTGAACTCCCACATTCCTTTGTTTGCACCTCTTTTATGGTCCCTGGCACTTTCTATTTTTACGTTTACAACCTCCACACCAGTCTGACCAGTCCTCCTCTGTATTCTTGCAGCCTGCTTCTCTCCTGCTGCCATGCTCGCGTTCCCTAAGGCTCTGCGGAGTTAGTTACCTGAGCCACCCATTCTCAGAGGCTTCAATTACCACCAATAAACCGGATGACTCACTAATCTGTTATCTTTAGCCAGGGGCCCTGCCTGTTTTCCCAGATTCTCAGACCCAACTAGTCCTTAGCACCTCCTTAATCCTTATATCCAGCTGGCCGTGAATCCTCCTTATTTACTTTGGAATTGTTACTCTAATCCCGAGCTTCCTGTATGCATTGCCACTGGCCAGGACCTCAGGCCCTCCTCATCTCTGAATGTTAGGCATAGCTTCTGTGCTGTTCTCCTTGTAAACATTCTTTCCTTCTTACCTCTCCCCCAAAGCTCCTACCAAACCAATATTCCCCCCCTCCACCCCGAAATTAACCTAGGAAGTCACTTCTTTTTTTAAAAAAATTTTATTGGCTCTTTGTTACCTGTAGTTAAAAACTACACTTTGCGCAGGCGGTGAGCCTGCTGGTTGTCAGACTTCCAGGAGGAAACTTTGACGGTCACGTACAGCTCGGTGACCTCAAGACAGTGTATCCTTCTTGTCTGCTCCCCAGGTGAAAAATGTGCACAGAATTTGTACCTCTCTATGAGGGTTGGGGTAAGGAATGTGCTAATGAAAACACATAAGCTGAATAATAAGTTCTGCTATCATTTCTAAAGCTAAAACCAGTTACCTTTTAAGTCTTACTACCAATCCAAGAAATTTTCCTAATTCTTCAAACCCACCTTGACATACACTTTTATTATTTTCTCTCTTTTCATATGTTTATTTCCTCTCCTTAGAATACCTTTCCCATTTCACTGCTGATGAATTTATGCTCATCCTTCAAAGAACAGGTGAGGGCTGATGCCTTTTTGCAGCCTACCCTGCCACCCCCTGCACTAAGCAGTTACGCTCTTCGGAATCTCTGTTGTTTAAGTAGTAGATGCACCTTCATATGTGCTTATCGCGCATGATATTAGAGCTACTGTTTAGTTGTCAGGGTATGAGTTCCTAAAGGCCATATCTTAATTTTTGTGCCTCTGGTGCTTAGTACAGCATTTAGTACACACTGGGCATTCAAGAACATGTTTATTAAAATGAAATATTTTTCCTCTTAAATCAATACAAATATATTTTAAAATAAAATGAAATGTATTTTTTTTTTAATATATATTGTATTGATTTTTTTACAGAGAGTAAGGGAGTCAGAAACATCGATCAGCCGCCTCCTGCACAACCGCCACTGGAGATGTGCCTGCAACCAAGGTACATGCCCTTGACTGGAATTGAACCTGGGACCTTTCAGTCCGCAGGCCGATGCTCTGTCCACTGAGCCAAACAGGTTTCAGCATGAAATGTTTTTTTTTTTTTAAATCATTGAATACAATTTAAAAATTTTTGGCTAGGAAGACTAAAATCTATCATAAACATACCAATTTTTAACAAAATCAACCTGCAATTTCAATATAGCTCCAAACCCAAATACCAATTGCTTTGTGTTTGCTTATTTGGTTAGAATTACTGAATTGATTTTGTAGTTTATTGAAGAATAAGGGTGTGAGGAGAGCCAGACATTTGATAAAGATGAGAACAGGTGGTTAGCTATACCAAATAACCAGATAATCATATAGAGCAATAATATTTCACACATATTGGCAGTAGCGCAGGACCTAAATCAGATCAAAGGAAAAAATTGAAAGCAGAAAAATAGACTTAGATGTACATAACACTTAGAATGTATTAAAAAAAACTTTTTAAAGTCAGTGGGGAAAGATAGATTACTCCAAAATGATGTTGTGTATCAACTGTAATTGAGAAGTAAAAATGATTAAAAAAATAATGAACACACAAGATGTTTAGTAACGACAAAGTAGACTTAGACACTTGAATACTGGTCAGTTATTTTATGGGCTGCTCGGCAGCTGGTACAGTCATTCACAACTGTCTGATGTTGTCTCATGATTAGATTGAGCTCTGCATTATTGGAAAGAATATTACAAGGTGATACATCCTTCTAATTGCATCCTAGCATCGGGTACCACACGATGCTTTTATGTCTCACTGGTGATATTAACCTTGAACACGTCGTGTCTTCCAGGAGTCTCCATTATAAAGTATTTGTTTTATAAGGGGATAAAATCCTCTAGTCATTTGCCAAAAATATCCAAGACTTACCTATAAATATATTCAAAAATAACTATAATGTGAACATAAAACTGTAACTAAAATGTAATCCATAAATGCTGTGTATTTACAAGCTGGTTCTCTCAACACCTAGACATTATAAAAATATGGACCTAGGTAAACTTTTACTTATTTTTTAAAATATATTTTATTGATTTTTTTTTACAGAGAGGAAGGGAGAGGGATAGAGAGTTTGTAACATTGATCAGCTGCCTCCTGCACTCCCCCGACTGGGATGTGCCCGCAATCAATGTACATGCCCTTGACCGGAATTGAACCTGGGACCTTTCAGTCCGCAGGCTGACGCTCTATCCACTGAGCAAAACCGGTTTCGGCAACTTTTACTTATTTTAATACATTTTCATTGATTTTTTTTTTAGAAAGAGAGATGGAGAGGATGAGAGAGTAAGAAACATCAATGATGAGAATCATTGATTGGCTGCCTCCTCACACCCACACTGGGAACCAATTCCACAACCTGGACATGCGCCCTAACCAAGAATCGAACCATGACCTCCTGGTTTATAGGTTGATTCCCAACCATGGAGCCACACCAGCAGGGCCACGTAAACTATTTTTTAAATCATTTTTAAGTGTACAGTTCAGTAGCATTAATATACATTCCCATTATTGTACAACCATTACCACCATGCATCTCCAAAACTTTCATCTATCCTAAATGAAACTCCATACCCATTAAACAATAACTTTTTAAAAAATATATTTTATTGCTGTTTTACAGAGAGGAAGGAAGGGAGATAGAGTTAGAAACATTGATAAAAGAGATACATGCATCAGCTGCATCCTGCACACTCCCTATTGGGGATGTGCCTCAACAAGGTACATGCTCTTGACCGGTATTGAACCTGGGACCTTTGAGCCCACAGGCCTACACTCTACCCACTGAGCCAAACCGGTTTTGGCAAGCAGTCCTAGTCCTTTTGTGCCTGGCTTATTTCATTTAGCATAATGTCTAGAAGTTTCATCCATTTTGTTGCGTGGGTCAGAATACCCTTTTGTAAGGCTGAATAAAATACATTTTGCTGGGACCGGTTTGGCTCAGTGGATAGAGTGTCAGCTTGCGGACTGAATGGTCCCGGGTCCGACTCCGGAAGGGGGCATATACCTTGTTTGTGGGCACATCTCCACAGCGGGGCGTGCAGAAGGTGGCTGATCGATGTCTCTCTCTCATAGATGTTTCTGACTTTCCATCTCTCTTCCTTCCTCTCTATAAAAAATCAAAATATATTTAAAAAATACATTTTGTTTATTCATCAATCACTGGACACTTGTGTTGTTTCCACCTTCTAGATATTGTGAATAAAGGAGTTCAGAACAGGTCTCCCTAAGGTGTTGCCACTTTGGCATGAGGATTATTTTGAGCTGAAAGCAATCAAGTCCCTGTAGGTTCAAGAGAAACTTGACCTCCCTGTTAAAGAATCTAAATGGAAGGCCTTGCCCATATTTAGAATTATCACAAATTTCTTTCCAATCTTTTTTTTATTAGTGTTGAACCAACTCTTAAACAGAGTTTGGAGGCTTTGATTAGAAATAAATGATTTATTCAAGGGTCTTAAAGGAAACACAATTAGCTAATGAAGCATGGTAGCAATCACCTTGGGTAGAACGTGCAGTTTAACTTTAACCCTGCTGTTTCGGCTTCTGTACTTATTTGCTTGTTAAAACTATAGAAAAGTTACTTTGATTTTTTGAACTTATGTATGCTATCCCCATCGATTGAATACTCCCATTGTTGGTGGTTTGAATATCCCCTGGATTGTAATCTTACTGGTCATCGAAACGCATTCTTCTGTACCTGGGAACAGGACAGCACAATTACTCGAAATTGCCTCAGTGGCTCCAGATAATGTGTTTCCATTGATTCAGTGATCCAAAGACCCAAAACTATAATTAATCCTTGTAGATAACTAACTTGCTCATTTTCAATCCTGTAACTGCTTTGTGCAAACCAGGTTCCTCATTCCAAACCCAAAGATGCAATCGATCCCTTTGTGATATTCTGCCTATATAAGCCTGGTGATGCCAGCATTTCGGGGCTTCGAGATTTGGGGTGCTGTTGCCCCCTCATGGGGTTACCACACGATGCTTTTATGTCTTACTGGTGATATTAACCTTGAACACGTGGTATCTTCCAGGAGTCTCCATTATAAAGTATTTGTTTTATAAGAGGGTAAAATCCTCTGGTCATTTGCCAAAAATACCCAAGACTTACCTATAAATTTATTCGAAAAGACCTATCTATGTGAACGTAAAACGGTAACTAAAATGTAACCCATAAATGCTGTGGATTTTACAAGCTGGTTCTCTAAACACCTAGACATTATAAAAATATGGACCTACGTAAACTTTTATCTTTTTAATACGTTTTCATTGATTTTTAAAATGACTCTATAATCCAACTTTTTTAAAAAATACATTTTTCATTGATTTTTTACAGAGAGGAAGGGAGAGGGATATAGAGTTAGAAACATCGATGAGAGAGAGACATCTATCAGCTTGCCTCCACCCCTTACAGGGGACATGCCCGAAACCAGGATACATGCCCTTGACTGGAATGGAACCCTGGACCTTTCAGTCCGCAGGTCAAAGCTCTATCCACTGAGCCAAACTAGTCTCGGTTATAATCCAACTTCTTGATCGAGGTGTCCTTGTGAAGATCCATAAGAAGAAGAGTTTTTATAGTCAGAAGCATTCTTGAGCATCCTTAGTCCTGCAGTCTCAGCCCTAAGATTGGTCCCGGAGAGTTAGCAGTGAGAGGTCAGGTGGTCCAAATTGTTGAGGCCTTCGGGGGTAATCAGAGGGTTACCTGGAGGTCCGGTGTATGTGTAGGCACTGCTGCAAGACTGGAAAGTTTATTTTTTTATTTATTTATTTATGGGAGGGGAAGGGGCTGGAAAGTCTAAAAGTTTCACGTTCCTAGGCCAGTGAGAACAAGAACAGAATTGTTTTCCTCTTACCTCACCCTACTCGATTTTAGTCATTCAGCGGCTGGACTCTAGTGACCTCATTTTTATCTCTTCATTCTTTTCTTCGTCCGATCGCAAACCCCTTGAAGGCAAGGGGACCTCCTTGGCGCTTTGCTGTCAGAGTCTCGAAAACGCTACCTGATACCTAGAGGAGGTATTTTCTGAACCCATCAATTACCAATGTTTTCAGGTGGCTTCCTTTAAGGCGGTGGTTCTCAACCTTTCTAACGCCGCGACCCTTTAATACAGTTCCTCATGTGGTGGTGACCCCCAACCATACTTCATCACTGTAATTTTGCTATTGTCATGAATTATAATGAAAATACCTGTGTTTTCCGATGGTCGTAGGCGACCCCCGTGAAAGTGTTGTTCCACCTCCAAAGGGGTCGCCACCCACATGTCGAGAACCGCTGCTTTAAGGATTTCTATCCGCTGGAAGAATAAGAGCCCTTCATGATGCTCACATGTATGCCGAAACCGGTTTGGCTCAGTGGATAGGGCACCTGCCTGCCTGCAAACTGAAAGGTCCCAGGTTCGATTCTGGTCCAGGGGGTGGCGGGCACATGCCCAGTGGGGGGCGTGCGGGAGGTGGCTGATGGATGTTTCTCTCTATCCTTCTCCCTTTCTCTCTGTAGAAAGTCAATGATATATTAAAGAAAAAAAAATATATATATATTTTTAAAAACGACCCTTGTAGTGCATTCCCGTCCCTCTTCCCCCCCCCCAGTACACGTGTTCTCGGACAGACACCCTCTCGCCCAGCTCCCGTGGCCAGCGCCGGCCGGGCATCCCCAGCGCCACGCCCGCAGGACGCCGCGTGGGGCTCCGGGGCGATAACACCGCTCAGACCGGCGACTTCCCCCAACCGACACCGCCGCCCGGGGCCCCGGCGGCTTTTCCACATCCTCCGAGGCCGCGCGCCCACTTCCGGGGCCGGCCTGGGTGTGGTCTCGCTATCGCGGCTCCGAAAGGGCCCTCGGTCGATGGGTTTTCTGATACGAAGCCACGTCTGAGAGCCCCACACCTTCCGACGCCGAACACAGTTTTTTTTTTCTTTTTTCCTTCCTCGCCGGGGATTTCCCGTCTATTTCTGGTTAAAAACATAAAAATAAAAAAAAGAAGTACCACCACCACCCAAAGGAACGCGGCCCTACAGAGACCCAGGGGGTCCGGAGGCCCGGGCGTCCGGCCGCGCCAAGGAGGTCCCAGCGGAGACGCGCCCACCTGTCCGGCCGCGCCAAAGAGGTCCCAGCGGAGACGCTCGTTCCGCCGGAACCAGCCCTGCCCCCTGCCCTCCAGCCTTTCCCACTCTTCCTCCGCTCCGCCTTCGCGCCCCAGCGCCCAACCGCCCGGCCACAGGCAGTGCGGCGTCCTGCCCTCTGGCGCCGGAACCGAGCTGCACCGCGGCGGCGGGGGCAGCCCGGACGCCAGGCGCGGGGACCGCCAGGCCGGGAGGGGCGGCGAGGCCAGCCCCGAGCCCGCGCCCGCAGCCCGAGTCCCCGCCCCCTCGTGTGTGTTGGGGGAAACGTCCTGCGTGCGTGCGTGCGCGCCCCCGCCCCGCCCTCAGCTGCGCGACGCGAGGGCGGGGGCGCCGCGTGCGCGCGCGCTCCCGTCCGTTCGTTCGCCTGCTCGCTCTCGGCGGCCGCTCTCGCTGCGGCTGCGGCTGGGGCTGGGGGCGGCGGCGGCGGCGGCGGCGGCAGCGGCGGCGCGGGCGGCGGGCGGCGCGGGGCGGTCCGGCGGGTTCAAAGAGGAAAACATGGCGGAAAACAAAGGCGGCGGCGAAGCCGAGAGCGGCGGCGGCGGCGGGGGCAGCGGCAGCGCGCCGGCCACCGCCGGGGCCGTCGGGCCCGCGGCGCAGGAGGCGGAGCCGCCTCTCGCGGCGGTGCTGGTGGAGGAGGAGGAGGAGGAAGGCGGCGGCGGCGGCGGCAGGAGGGCCGACGCGGAGAGCGCGGCGGCGGCGGGGCCCGACGACGACGGCGGAATGGGGGTGGCCGCGGCGGCCTCCGGCTCGACCCCGGCCGCCTCAGCGCCGGCCGCCGCGGGGCCCGGGGTGGCCGGGGGCGCGGCTGCGACGCCGGCGCCGGCCGCCGCCGCCGCTCCCGCCCCGGGTCCCGCCGCGGGGCCGCCCCTCGGGCCGCCGGCCTCGCTGCTGGACACCTGCGCCGTGTGTCAGCAGAGCCTGCAGAGCCGGCGCGAGGCGGAGCCCAAGCTGCTGCCCTGCCTGCACTCCTTCTGCCTGCGCTGCCTGCCCGAGCCCGAGCGCCAGCTCAACGTGCCCATCCCGGGCGGCAGCAACGGCGACATCCAGCAGGGTGAGCGGAGGCCGCCGGGCCGGGCCTAGCCTGGGGGGTGGGGGGGACCCGGGCTGCCGGGGCTGCAGGGGCTGCGTGGTCCCCGGGGCGCGGCGCGGTCCCCAGGGTTCTGAGGGGAAAGGAGGCACGGCCTTTGGAACAGTTTCCAGGGGGAGCTGGACCCCAGAGATAGAGGGGGGAGGG
>PVJN01029139.1:0-23682 GCA_004026805.1 Lasiurus borealis | reverse complement strand
TTGTTCTCACTAGGTGGATGTAAACAGGAGGCCAGAAGGCTGGCCAACCTTAATTGCTCTGAAAGGTCAGAGCTGATTACTCATTGTTTAGTTGAAACTATCTGTTTGTATCATGTTAATTTCTGTTATTTCCTGCCTAAAGGCTAGGGGTGTGTCCCAAAGCCTTAATAAAAGGGAGAAAAAGGCCAGAGCAAGTGGCAGTCCTTTCCACTAGAGGAAGGCTCCCGCCTGCCCCCCCCCCCAATATCTCCAAATTAATGTTTTCTAGTCTCTTATTTCGTTTGCGTGCGGCCTCCTTCAGAACCCGAACCCTGACCCGGGAACCCTGAACCACGCGGGACATGGAAAGAGGTTCCCACACACCAGTCTTCCTTCTGTCCATTATTCCCCATAGTGTCTCCCCTCACAGTCTGTGCTGGGGTCTCACTGGGACATTAGCGTTTCTTCATACCTGCTCTGCATGTCTCAGCCTCTCTTCTACATTCCTGCTATCACTGTTCCATGGAATGGCCTCCTTAGTCCTGATTTCCATCTACAATCTTCCATCTATAATGGTTCCCAGCCTTGAAACCCCCCAATCCTTCATAGATAGGGCCCCTAAGTGCTTTTACGTGCCCAGCAAGCTCATGTCTTGTCCCCAGATAGAAAGAATCCTGATATTCTGGGACTCAACATGTTAAGTACCAGAAGAACTGTGTAGAGGCCTGGGATGTGGGGATAGATAGAGCATGGGATACAAGAGTGAAAAACTCCTGTGAGTTTTGTTTTATAACCTTGTCATATTTGTCAGTTTGTTAGCCATAAAATATGTACTTTGCTAAAAATGAAAACCATTTTTTTTACATCGATGGATTTAAACTTTAGTTGTTTGGTCTCAGGTGTTTCTCATCTAAGGTTTAAAGTAGGTTCCTTGGGTGCTGGCACCCCCTGGTACTCTTTCCACAGTATATACTTCCGGTGTCCCCACTGTGCTAGCCACTGCTCTGGGTGCTGGAGAGAGAACAAAGGATGGGTGGGGGCTGCATTGTTGGGGCAGAACTGTTGAGCCCACAGGACCTGTCAGCATGGTTGGGAAAAGAGAAAGCAAAAAATTGGATGGATGCCTGGGGAGAATGTATGAAATCAAGAATTTTGTTTTGCCCAAAATAAGTTTGAGATGCCTATTAAAATCCGAACAGATATGTCAACCGGGCGGGGACATTTAAGTCTAGTACTCAGTCAAGACGTGAGGACTGGAAATATCAATTTGGGAGGGACAGACATACAGATTAAATACAGAGAAAGAGGTGCCTTTTCCAACTCTTCCCAACCTCTGTTCTTCAGGGAACACGATTCTGGCATAGAGGGAGCTGTTTTCCTATTAAATACTGAAAACAGCTCAAATAACCAGAAAATCCCAGAAATTAGTCCAGGGTGCTAATTGTCCTAATCCAACATGAAGGCAATACAATAATTCTTTCCAAGGAAGTCGTTCGAGGTTCTCCATTGGCCGAAACTGCAGCCTATTTCATTTAAAGAAAATCAATAGGGCATTTGCTTTATAAAATCCACACTGGGGACCCCACTTCCTACCATTGTCATCCGGGCTTTACGCAAATAGGTGAGGAGATCGCCTCCTTCCATCAGTTCCAGGATAATGTATTGGGGTTCATTCAGCAAACAGACTCCAAGCTGCTTCAGAATGTTGGGATGATTAAACTTACTAAAAGAGGAAAGAGACAGGCAGGTGACACGACAGCGACAGAAGTCCTAGCTGAGGGCCTCTGGAATAGAGCATTTGATTATCTATAGTTTTCATCAAAACCCCGCATTTTTTTTTTTCCTCTAACAAATGAATAGAGCATTTGATTATCTATAGTTTCCATTAAAACCCCGGATTTTTTATTTTATTTTTTCCTCTAACAAACGAAGACCTCTTTTTTCCAAGAAATGGTCTGTGTTCTTGCCTTACAGAGGTAATATGGCAACCCCTAGTGGCCAGTGCATGTGGACAGAACAGTGTGTGTTTTAGAAGAAACCATGTTTACATTCAGTATTTTGTGTTTTGGAAGAGAAAGTAATTTGAACTAATTTCCTTCTTCAAAAAGTATTTGAAAACATTTTTTGTCATCACAAATATGAAATATTATTCTTTCTTTTTTAGAGGAGCAGAAGGGGATATTTGAAAACATTATGGGTTTTTTTGTCATCACAAATATGAAATACTATTCTTTCTTTTTTAGAGGAACAATTCAGACAGGCAAATTCGGCTGTAACTGTTCCCTCAAGATGTTAAAGCAAATAAATTCCAATCGAATAACTAGAATCAGGTCTTCCCGTTAAGCTGTCTTTCATCAGTTTTCATGCTCAACAACTAACTCTAACACTGAAGTCAAGTTCACCAAGACAAGGGATACTTTCATTGGCATCACTGTACTTAAGAGAACTCTCTCTTACTCAGTCTACTTCAGCCATTCCCACATGTTTATAAGACCATTAGCATGTCTAAAGCTGATCAGCTTCAGGAGTCACTTGTAAAACACACGTTCTACTGAAGGTGAAAGGAAAACCTTTTGCTGGAGCACTGACTTGGAAGACTGGATTCTATGACATACTTGTCATTACAGACATATTCCCATTTAGACTTCAGCTCGCTCATTTGGGGCATGATTGTGTCAGGTGATTTTGAACGTTAAAAGTCTACCGATCAGATGTAGAAGCTTCCTCCCCATTCCGAGGGGAAATTACGTGAGAGCTGCCCTGATACCTCATCAGATACGCCTCCTTCAGGAACTCAATCTTTTCTTGGTCTGTGGAGCCCTTCTTCAAAGTCTGTGCAACATGAAAACAAGCCAAGAATCAGGAGAGCAGACATTTCTGCGAGCCCGGTGGACTCATGGAAATAATCTTTGTTCTGTTTTATAATATCCACCTTGAAACTGCAAAATAAATAATGGTGCATGTGCATGTACTGCGTAAACCTATTCAAAAGATAGCTCCTGCTATTGAAAGCATTTAAGTGAAATATCTGATAGATAAAAGATCTAGTAATATTTACACCAAGTCTCTCCAAAAGGTAAAAAATAAACTAAAAAGAGAACAAATTCGGTGCTTAAGCCAATTTTTTTAATTTTCAGAGTTTTCAATTCAACATCTGTTTCCCAGGCTTCCTTGCTAACAAGACCTTAATTTGTTTTCTTAGAGGCAAGGTGTCTGTCCAGGCAATTGGTCTGAGATAATCATAAAATCACGGCCTATAACTCTCCATTCTCTTTTGCCAATATGGCTCAGTTCTGGTCAATGAATGTTCTGGCCTGAATGAAGATGTGATGCCTGATTCCATGGCAACCACCTCGGGACCATAAGGCCACACACACGTACAAAGTGAAGAGAAGTTCAGATCTACCAGCACTGCACTACAGCCGGTAGTCACCTGTTATGTAAGAAAAACAAACACTTACTTAAACTAGTTGAGAAAATGTGGCCAACTTTTCTGATTGTATGGCCCTCAAAACAATTGATTCCTAACAAGCTGTGATGAAAATATCGCTCATTTACAGGTCAGCAAAATATAGCCTGGGGCCAATTCCACCCAGTCACCTATTTTTGCACAGCTCGCTCTCTGAAAATAGTTGTGACATTTTTTTTCTAGCTTTATTGAGGTATAGCTGACCTGTTAAAATTTTAACTGTTTGAAGCAAGTAAAAAAGAATACAATTTCATTACACATAAAAATTATGAGAAATTTACAGGCAAACTTCAATTTTCATAAATAAAGTCTAACTGGAACATAATCATGCACATTGGCTTACATACCGAATGATAGAGTGGCATAGTTGCAACTGATTTAATATGGCCACAAGTCTAAAATATTTCTAATCTAAAATATTTATAATTATGTACTTAACAACTTCACTTCTCTTACAATATATTTGAAGGGGAAAACTAATAGAGATTAGTTTTAATTTCAAAACTCATAGAGATTAGGATTAATTGCAGAGCTTATGTAGGGAATGGAAAGGAAAAAAAAAGTGATTTCTCTAGCCAGGAATAGTCTCCTACCTCCTAGTTCTCTTTTCAGTTAAGATCACTCATCTTTCCTTATAGTTGCACCCATGCAAATCTATGTAAGTATGCTGACATCACAGGTCAAGGAGTTCAAACCACATTACCTTCACGGCCACTCTGGTCTCTCCGCTTCCAGCTCCTAAGATGTCTACTGCTGTCCCTTCATACACTTCTCCGAAGGCTCCACTTCCCAGCAGGAGACACAGAGTCAGACTTTCCCGAGGGAAGACAGGAAGACTTTCAATCTCCTCTTGGGTTGGAAGAGTGCTAGAAAATAACAATATTCTTGGTCTCCCAGAATACAAATGGTTCACAAGTTGGTGTTGGTGTTAGTGTTCGAAAGAGTATGAGGAAGAAAGCTCATGGCTTCGCAACACTGAGGTGCACTCTATGTGATAAAGTGATGTGGGATTTTGTGTTTCAATTCTGGCCCTATGCCACCATCCAGAATATTCTTTTCCTAAAACCCAGACAGACCATGTCACTTTGCTCATAAACATTTTCATTTTGATAGAAACATGGCCGTGTATGCATTGCCTCAAGGTTTTTTTTGCTGTAGCTTGTTTTGTTGCAGGCATCAATTAATTCCTTCAGGTTACCAGTTTGTATAAAAAGTGATTGCAAATTAGCAATAAATACGGCTGGATTTAGGAGCTAAAAAGCATTTACTTTGACTAGTTCACACACCGGATCTCTTTTATAAAACAAAATTTACTATGAGCACTAAAATCAATTTCATGTTCATCAGGTTAACTTTTAAGGAGCCAAGTTTCTCTCCTGGAATATTATGAGGAGAGAAATGCAGCTGCATTTAAAATACTTTGAGTTTTTAAAAGAGAATCTTGAGTGTTAGGTGTACTGAATATTTCTCAAGGAAAAGTCATCTCTGGAAATAGCTAGCTAATTTAGATCACGTCTGTGTCTATTCCAAATCCTTCCTTTTTATGTCTTAAGTTACAAATGTCAAGGCCTACGACTATATAATTCCCTTTTGTATGGACCATAGTATAAAGTTATTTAAATTTTAAGTTATGATGCCAACAGAAGTTCAATACTCATCTATCTCAAAGAGCTCGTGTAGGCAGCCACCAAACAACTTCTGGAACAGAACAGTAGACATAACCCCGGGCCATCCTGCCCGCCTACATCTCAAAGTCCCATCACAATGCCCCGGATGCTCACCGTATGGCACAGCAGCCATTAGCCAGTCCCACCGCAGCTGCCAGACCTCGCAGCTCAGCCAACTCTTTGTCTTCGTTGATGAGAACGGTCAGCCCTTCCTTGGGAGTTTTCTGATTTTTGAATCTTCTGTGCCAGACTATAAAGAAAAAACCCACAATTCACAAAACAAAGTATGGCTTCCTTTCCCTTTAGGGTATGTTAGAAATACATTTTAAGTGTTTATCCATAAGAACACCATTGGTAAGATAACAGAATTTAATTGAAAAGTATGCCCCTAATAATAATAATAATAATAATAATAATAATAATAATAAAACTAATTAAATCTAGGTAGCAGGCCAGAGAAAAATGCATAGTTTATACTACCTCACTTTTCATCAAATATCAGGATAACATTTAAATATTTAATATATTTCTTTTGCTGTTATAAACAAATTGAAGTATCTTAATATCAGAATTTATTTCTCAAAACCACTCATAAAGCAAAGTCAAACCAAAACACACTTGCATAATAATTACTAGTGAAACAAATTCGTTTCTGAGTCCAGATATGTCCAGCTTAGACCCTTCAATAAACTTGAGGCGTGCTTTCAATATAGGGGCTATAATGGCACACGTTTTGAAAATGCAGAGAATCAGAGTATACGTCCATTGTTGTTATACAATGAATACAGAGAAAAATTATTGGGATGAGCCCCACCAAATGTTAGCAGTGGTCCTCCCTACTCGTGAAATCATGGATGATTTATATCACCTTTTTCATACAATGAGCAAATATTATTTTATAATCATAAATATGAATTATTATAAATAAATGGTATTTTCATAGGTTCAAAAACAATTATGTCAATAAGATCATCCATCTACCCTAGAATATTGTCTCAGAAGCTGAAAACAGCAAGGATGCTCTGTTAGATAATCATGAACATCTGAACTTCGTTTTAGAGTTGCTTCTGTATTTTACAGGTCAGAGTTTGATTCAAGTGAAATTCCACTTAAGGGACCACACAGGGGTAGATCTCGAGTACTTTTGCTAATGCAGCTTTTCAAACCTGCAATGCTCCCGCTCCCCCTCTTCATTTTTAAAAGCCATCTTAGTGTCCCCCGTTTTCAGTGACACCTCACGAGGCTTCCGCAACCTCTACTGATCTCTCATCTCTGAGCTTATAAGACTGATGTGTCTCTGAGCACTTTTACGTCACTGTCTTGTGTATTTCATGTGCCATCCATTGCCTCTTGTTGTTGTTTACCACATAGATCACTATTTATCTCTCCACACAAATAGGTCTTACCTCCCTCATTACATGGCAAACTCCGGAGGTCAGCAATGGTAGTTTACTACTTTATCTTTCCCTCTTCTCCCAGCATATGGCTGGTGTTACACATGAGCCACGATTGCTCCCGACAGCAAAAGCTGTCAACGCTTATTTTTAAACGCTTGTTTCCATTTTATATTTATCAGCATGACTGATGAGAGCCCTCGGCACAATGCAAATTTTAAAACAATCCCTGCTTCTCATTATTTTAAGCACTCGGTCTTTTCTCATGCACTTCCACACCCCTACTAGTGAAAGCACATGCACGTTGCCTGAATAACCAGATTAGCTTAGCTATACTCAAAAAAAAAGTCTGTTGGAGTTCCAAATTAGAATAAAGACCTTTAAGTCCCGAGAAAGTCAGATATTCTTAGGATGTCTTTTAAAGCATAATAGGTTGTCTGAAATTATCTCACGTTCATCCACTGGAGTTACGAGTTTAAACAATGGTGATGTACGAGGAGGCAAGCAAAGGTCAGATGGAAGGTTCTTCGTGAACTACTGCCTCCCAGTAGGAAAGCAGACAAGCAGTCAAGCCTATATGCCAAGTGCCAAATATACTGCAGTCATATGCGTAACTCTGGAGGGGCTGGCTTAGCGACACCAGCATCAGCTGTGCAATGCTTAGACTCCCTGGAACCACAGGTTAATATCCTGGCAGGGTCAGCTGAAATTTTTAGCTTTCCCAGTTAGCTGAAGGGGTTCCATATATTAGCTGTGTGGAATCTGTGAAAAGAAATCTCAATTCAGGTTTCAGTGTGCTCTCCAATAGCTTATGATTCCAATCGTTTGGGGAAAAGAATGAAGATTTAGAACACGAGTGAAATATTGGCTTTTTCTATCCTGAGAGATTTCAGCTATATGTTTGTAAATTTTCCTTAAAGGTTCTCTTCTAACTTTTCCTCATTTGTGCAAATAATAATCATAATAATAAGCCACAATTTCCTGAATATGTATTTGAGTGCTTTTCTTCTGGTAAATATTTTTTCCTTATAATGTTTTAGCATGTCTGAGACACAGCATATTAATAATGATAAGGTGATCATATATCTTATAATGCAAACCACGGCATTTTAGGGACTGAAAGAAAGTGCTGCTGATGTTTATGCTGAAACAAGAGGAATGGATCAGAATGTGTGATCACTATAATAACCCTAAAGGCCCAATATTTTGACCAAGTCTTTTGGGGTTGTCACTGTATTTTCTCATCGTTAAACCAAATTATTTTTTAGAACCTTTTAGTACTAGCACAATGGTATAAAAGGAATAGTTGGAAATGGCCAGTTTTCTATCTACCGATCTAATTCTGTCTCCCTAGTCATTTATAAATGAGCAGGGATTTGAAATAAGCGAGTCAGACATCTGAAAGTCAGAGTGGGTCCTATCGGCCAGAAATGAGAATTCTGCAAGAGTCCCTGGCTCATTCCAAACCAGGGTGTCTGTCTGGAGGCACAGACTATCCCCAGCAAGGACTGCCTCGGGTCTTGCCTTAATCCTACCCTTTTTTTATCTACCCGAAGTAATTTCTCATTTACTTCCAACTTTACGCCACAAAAAACAACTGTTACATGGTCAATCAGAAACAAACACTATTTTAAAGAAAGGTAAAGTCAGTGTTCTTGCAAATAGTTTTATCTAAAATATACCATGAAGGGTAAATATAGCTATATTGTTCATAAAATAGTTACTCTTAGATCCAGAAAACCATTCGCAAAGGATAATGGCTAAAAACTTACAGCCAAAGGTGACATTGTAAATTTTATGAATTTACTTCATGTGAGAGATTAAATAAACTAAGAAATAAATCAATTATTGTAATTAAATTAATAATTTATTACTTATTAAAACATTTTTACTTACCAAAGGTCAATGGGATTATAACAACCAGAAATATTCCAATTACAACAGTAAGTATAAAGCTTGTTTCTGGTATCCAAAAGCCATCTAATGGAATAAATGAGAAAAATAAATTAATTCACAGATCTATCTGATATACCAGGACTAGCTCCAATGATATTTTAGGAGCCAGTTAAACTCTGTAGCATGACATCAACTGTGGTAAGAGTATTTACATCCTGGGTAATCAAAAATCAATGTTTTTTATGTGTGTTTTTCCAAAGAGCCAGTTTACCAATACCTCATAGGGGTGTACCCACCCAGGTTCCTACTTTAAAGTGATGGAGAAAACATATTATATAGTTGGGATTATTATAACTCTGTAACATCTTCATACACATTTAACCCCGTGAATATTAAACTGAGGAATATAAACATAAACACATGGTACCTTCTCTTAGGTAGTTTCAGTTGAGAAGAAGAGATAAACATGTAGAGAGAGCTTGGCAAACTATAGCCTGTGGTTAAATCCGGCCATAGCCTGATTCTGTACTACCGATGAACTAAGAGTGATTTTTGAAATATTATTTTAAAAAAGGAAAGAAGAAGAAAAATATGCGACAGAGATCAGATTCAGCCTGCAAACCCTAAAGTATTTACTATTTGGTTCTTTTCAGAAAAAGTTTGCCAGATAACTATAATAAAAAAAGGATGATGAAAGTTTTATATAGACCATTGGGCTGGGTGTATAAAACATAATCACTTATGTGCCTAAGAGTATCAGTTAAGCATCATGATAGGTTCATTTAGGTTAGGCCTTGAAGGAAGCGAAGAATTTCAATTGACAGGAAGTGACGGAAAGGAAATGCCAGGTAATGGGGTGAATGGTAGGTTGTGGGAACCTGCAGTCCAGGCTGAAGGAAACAAAGACTGGAGAGCCAGTGTCATAAAAGCTTTTTATAGTCTGATGTGGCTATAAAGGGCAAATATTGGGAAAGAGGAGAAACTACAGAAGGCCTTAAATGCCCACACACAAGTTGGTACTTGCTCCTGAAGGCAGTGAATCGAGAGCCTTTGGGGGAACTTCTGAGAGGAGGAAAACGGTCCAGTTGTGCTTTGGCTAGATAAACAGGCAGCATGTGATTAAGCAAGAGCACAGGCAAGAAACAATAGCTTAAATTAGGAAGGCCAATGTGGAAACAGGAAGATGGGACTTGGTGACTGACGAGAGAAGGAAAAAATCTAACATGGCACTGAGATTTCTAGCCTATGTGACGAGGAAGATGGAATAGAACGCAATGGAAGATGGAAATACTGGGGAAAAGACAAAGTATAATTTTAGGCCTCTTGTGTAGTGAGAGTATCAGGAGTAGGATAATAAGGCTGGATAAAGACAGGTTCTGGACAGTCTTGGAAGTCTACCGAGGAGCATGGATTTGGTGAGGGGGCATTAAGAACTAGCTGATTATTACTGAGGAGAAAATGATGATGTTATTGGTGTTTTCAGAAGAGCACTTCAGATGAAATGAATAGTTTGGCAGTTTAGATAAGTTTTTTGTTGTTGTTGTTGTTTTTGTTGTTTTTTTTTATTTTTTTTTTAAATATATTTTTATTGATTTTTTACAGAGAGGAAGGGAGAGGGATAGAAAGTCAGAAACATCGATGAGAGAGAGACATCGATCAGCCGCCTCCTGCACATCCCCTATTGGAGTTGTGCCCACAAGCAAGGTACATGCGCCCAACCGGAATCGAACCTGGGACCTTTCAGTCCCCAGGCCGATGCTCTATCCACTGAGCCAAACTGGTCTCGGCTAGATAAGTTTTACAGTCACCCGATTTATTGCTCATGTTAACATGCTCCACCTTTATCTCCGAACCTTAGTGTAATAAGTTAATATGTAGGTAGACATGGTAACATACCTCCAGATAATAAGATATTCTCACTGATTCCACTATATTCACCAAATCCCAGACTATTTGCAGCTGCTACTCTGAACTGAAATGTTCCTTTTAGGTTTTTGGACTTCCATATGCAAATGCTACTGCAGGATCCATTAAATGCCACCTTCCACATTAAGTTCTGGTTCAGTGAATCATTTGAAGTACCCTTTCTGCAAAAGAAAAGGACAAAACCATGACTATAGAAAATATGAGACAACATAGGTGTTATTTCTAGACTCTCATATATCATTTTAATGACAGAACTCCAGAGCATCTCCTATTGCACACTTTATCCTTAATCTCATTCCCGTCACATGGTTTGGCCACAGAACACAGCAACAGTCTTATAAAGTCATCCCAGCCATGAATGGAGCCAACCAACTCAGCCCCATCAAGAAAATAATGAATAGTCAAGGGCCAAGAGAAAACTGATAGTAGCAATTTTTCCTACTATCAGAATGCATAAGCTTTCTTCAGAATTCTCAACATCCAAGACCATTGTTCATAATTTTTCATTGGAAATTTTTTATTTTTCTTATTTCTCAGCCTCTATCTCTATAGTCTCCAAATACCATATCCAGATAAAAATAATACAAACACATACAATTGATCAGGAAGGTATAATAGCTCAGCTACCAAAGTTATTATGTCTGCAATTATAAGTTTTGTTGTTGCCTTTTGTATTGGCCTATCCCCACCTCAAATTCAACCCCCATTATTCTTCACATGAAACATGGAGAGAGCCGAAACCGGTTAGGCTCAGTGGACAGAGCGTCAGCCTTTGTACTGAAAGGTCCCAGGTTCGATTCCGGTCAAGGGCATGTATCCTGGTTGTGGGCACATCCCCACTAGGGGGTGTGCAGGAGGCGGCTGATAGATGTATGTCTCTCATCGATGTTTCTAACTCTCTATCCCTCTCCCTTCCTCTCTGTAAAAAATCAATAAAATATATTTTTTAAAAAAAAGAAAAAGAAACATGGAGAGAGCACAAGAACTGGGTTTCACAGACGGAGCTGAAAGGCTGGAATCATAGGCTGAGGCCTCTCAGTTATGTCTGCTCTGTCAGTAAGAAGTCTGAAACTTTTCAGACCACAGCAGTTTTAGGACTTGGTATCAACCCACTGTAAGCATGGGGACAGATAATGGAAGGCAGTTCTCCTCCTCCTAACTGAACAGCTGTTCCAAAGAGAAGCAGTGACAGCAAAGGCTAAGCCTGGGAGGGACAGGGCGTGGGCAAGTGTATCAGGAGGACCAGAGCAGTTGATGACAAGGAGCTGAAGGTCCTCGGGACCGTCCTGAGGAAAGCTTGATGACATGGTATGTGTGTACATTTTGTGAAGTCTCGTGTTAGGCATTGGCAATTTCATTGGTTAACCCAAGCGATTCTGGCCCAAAAGAACGAGACACTTAAACATTTATGAAATGGTTCTTCACAGCTACTGGCCATTGAGTTTAAAATGGAATAAAGCGTGGCGTTAAACGTGGTCTGTGTACCGGGTTAAATAGTGTCCTACCTAAATCCAGCCCAATCCAGACCCTGTGAATATGACCTTATTTGGAAGTAGGGTGTTTTCAGATGTGATAAAGTTAGAGATCATATTGGATTAGGATGGGCTCAGACATAATGATTGATGCCCTCTTAAGAAGACAGAGATTTAGACACACACACACACACACACACACACACACACACACACACACGGAGAATGCCGTGTGACGACAGAGCCAGAGACTGGAGTGATGCATCTACAAGCCAAGGAATGCCAGGGATTGGCAGCCATCGCCAGATCAGCTAACAAGAGGCAGGAAAGGATTCTTTCCTAGAACCTTCAGGGGAAGTGTGATCATACTGATTCCCTGCTTTTATTTTATTTTATTTTTCAATATATTTATTGCTCTAGCCAGTGGATAGAAGGCCATCCTGCAGACCAAAGGCTCTTGGGCTTGATTCCGGTCAAGGGCATGTACCTTGGTTGTGGGCTTCTCCCTGGCCTAGGCCCTGGTCAGGGCTCCTTTAGGAGGCAACCAATTGATGTTGCTATCTTTTGCTCTCTCTTCCACTCTCCTTAAAACCCAATGGAAAAATATCCTCAGGTGGGGATTAACAAACCATCATCAACAACATATATATTTTTTAATTTTTTATTTTTTTTCTCAGAGAGAAAGGAAGAGGGAAAGAGAGACAGAAACATCATTGATGAGAAAGAATCATTGATTGGTTGCCTCCTGCATGCCCCCTGATGGGGGATCAAGCCCTCAACCCGGGTATGTGCCCTGACCAGGAATTAAATTGTGAATTCCTGGTTCATAAGTCCATGCTCAACCACTGAGCCACACCAGCTGGACCTGACACCTTGATTTTAGACTCCAGTCCCCAGAACTGTAAAAGAATAATGTCTATGGATCTAAGCCATCCAGTTGGTGGTATTTTGTTGTGGTAGCCTCAAGGAATTGACACAGTCTGTTCAGCTCCCAAGTTCATGCACTTGGCACTATCACTACCACTGTACTGTCAGCAAGTACACAGGGTACACGAGAGTGTCCTGACCGAAGAAGTTACTTTAGCCCAAAACCAGTTTTGCTCAGTGGATAGAGCGTTGGCCCATGGACTGAGGGGTCCCAGGTTCGATTCCAGGCAAGGGCACATACCTTGGTTGCTGGCCCATCCCCAGTAGGGGGTGCACAGGAGGCAGCTGATGGATGTTTCTCTCTCATCGATGTTTCTCACTCTCTATCCTCCTCCCTTCCTCTCTGTAAAAAATTAATAAAACATATTTTTTTAAAAAAGTTACTTTGATACACTAAAGGTAAAGCAAGTAATTCTTCTATTCCACAATCCCTGTTCAGACAGTAGAAACTTGGGACAAAAAAAAAAAAAAGGGGGAAGTATTTATGGAGCTATGCACTTAAGGTGTGACTGAGGGAAACCTGTTAAAGGGTCCTCCAAGGCCAAGGTGATGCCTGACTGGTGGACATAATCATAGTCTCAGGCCTCCAAGACAGCTCTGCAGGTCAGAACGTATTTCACTCTGTCTGAACCACAGTAACAGAAATTTCTAGAAGGTTCCCGTTAGAAAGATGGTGAATGCACTCCTCTAGCATGAGCAGGAACATTTTTTTCTAAGGTTATGGGAATGCCAGAGCATGATGAAGCAAAAATAGATCTAAAGCTCAAGTAGCCAGGACTATAATTATGGAAGTGACTTGTCCTTGGAGCTTCTTAAAAGATGGCTTCATAGTCCCGTGAGAGGCGTGTCTGTGGAATTTGAAATTCTCCCTTCATGCTGGCATGAAACCCGTTCATCTGAGCCAGTTATGATTCACAGAGATCCTCATCCTGGCTGGGTCTGAGGTTGCGTATGTTCATCAGCTGATCAGTTTACATCAAAGGCACATTTTCAGTCCCCAGGAACACACGGCAAACAGTAATTTTCACAGTGGATAGAGAGTCCTGTCTGATCTGTTCCTGATTTTACGTTCTGAAAAATACCTAGCTCGTGGACAATTTTCCATATATATTATTCATCTTGCTAAAACAAATTAACATCTGAAATGTACATGCATACCACCATCTAACATTAAATATCAGCTCAGCTTCTAGAAAAGAATAGATATTAAGTAAATATAAATATGTGCCAATTTTAGAATTAATTCCATAAAATTCTGACAAGCACTTACAGATTTTTGAGATCTGCCTTATAATTGGAGTGCCAAAGCTAGCTGCTGGGAACTGAGCAAAAAAAGATAATGAGACATTCAAGGTCTTTAAAGACCCTTCATATTTATTTATAAAATACATACTGAGAAATATTATTAATTTTGATCTAATAACACCTTACAATTAACCTACTTAGCTCTTTGTAGTTTACAAAGCACTTTTTCCAATAGACATACCTTATCTCAAGTATATAGTATGTAAGTCTGCTTCCATTATCATCAGCCTTTTCCCACTGTATTGAATTTTTACTCCCTTCTAATAATTTTGGAATGCCTGGTTTACTTGGGACTCCAGCTTTGGAAACAAAGAAAATACTGATTGGTAAGTTAGAAATATAAAATATCCTACACAACATGGTTTTATAGACTGTATTTATTAAAAGGAAAGAAATATTCAGAAATATCTATAATAATAAAAGCATAATATGCTAATTAGACCAGATGTCCTAATGGATGTCCTCCCGTCCTTCCAGACAAAGTCAGGGCTGTGAGGGAAACCCGGGTCCCAGGTGGTAGAGAGAAGCTGGTGCCAGCAGCTGGGGGAAGGAAGGCCTACCTACCGTTGCATGAATTTCGTGCATCGGGCCTCTAGTGTTCATATAAGTGCATATTTTTTTAATGAGTACCTGACATTTTTATTAGTGATGGATTCATATCCTAGCTTGTCTGAAATAAGTAATACAAAAAGAAAATATTGTAAATTTTAGAACATTCTCCCTTGGTTCTTATAAGATCAACTTGGGCTCTAACCAGTTTGGCTCAGTGGACAGAGCATTGGCCTGTGAACTGAAAGGTCCCAGGTTCAATGCCGGTCAAGGGCATGTACCTTGGTTGCAGGCACATCCCCAGTAGGGGGCGTGCAGGAGGCAGCTGATTGATGTGCCTCTCTCATCAATATTTCTATCTCTGTATCCCTCTACCTTCCTCTCTGTAAAAATTAATAAAATATATTTTTTAATAAAAGATCAACTTGGAGTTATGGTATACCTTTTAGAACACTAATGAATTTAATATACTTTTTAGATTTTTAAAAAAATCTTTAACATGTGATTATAGTAGTCAGTAAGTCAATTTTGGGTTGGACACTCAGTAACATGGTTTTCATTTAGTTCTTGCTGCAAAATATAGCTAGACAGGAAATCCGAATACTGAAAGGTGAAATAATTTTGCCATGTTCAGGATCTTGCAAGACCAGATGAGTATTATCTCATTACTGCCTATAAGGACTCTTTAATTTCTTCATTCAAGTTTTAAAAATAGTAATTTACTCTTTTAAGAAAAAAATGACAACCTCTAAGATTGGTGAAATAAGGGCTGAGAAAATAACTGGGAAACTTAGAGTGTTTTCTCAGAGAAGGGCTGTATGTTAACACTCACCTTTGGTCTTGAAACTTTCCGGAAGTGAGGTGCTGTTTTCCCCTGTCCTGTAGACCACCACTGCTCGGACATGGTAAGAAGTATAGGGCTGCAGACCTGTGAGGTTACACACATAGGCAGGCCCTTGGCTGCAGGAAGCTTTCACGTGGTAAAACTCACTGTACTTCCACTAGAAAAAGAAGACTCAATTAACATGTTTTGTTTCTTTAAGAAAATCTTCTTGAACACAGAAATTCACAAACCAAGGCGATCAGTGAAACTTTAAATAAACTTTATTTTCTATTAAAAAATAAGAGCTTCTTTATGTTTGACCCCAAACATCACGCCTACCATAGACAGCCATTTTCATGATAAGCTATAAAGGACATGAAGGATGGCTCTTAGGATAAGTGTAAGGCGGGGCATACACTTCTGACTACGCATCATTGAAGACAATTTAGAACTTGACTTCTTGTTTCCTCTAAGCATATGTACCTGCATGGAATCAGGATGGCTAAGAATGCCAATTCACTGCTGAGGGACAGTGATGGATCAAAACAAAGATACTTTCAATTCCAAAGGTTTGTTCATTTCAAAGTAATGACATGTTTACATGTTTTGATTCTATGAAGAAGTCCACATTGAGTTATAGATGAAGATATTTAGTGTTTCTTCCCAAAACTTTTTTCAGATATCTAACTAGCATGGCTTATTATGATTATTCAAAGGAAGACTAGATCTCCAAGAGAAGAAAATTTTTGCCCACCATCAGTAGCAAGTTTAGCAATAAAATATAGGAGATCTTACTTTCTTTAGATACTGGGTCTCTGATTTTATTAATCTTAAACTTCTTTCTCTGTGACATTACTTTTTTAAAACTCCATGTATCTGGACTCTGAGTGTCATTTATTTGAAAATGGTGATTTTTTTTTTCAACGTACAAATAGGAAGAGACGTGGTATGTGGCATTTTGTCAAGGGTTCTTAGTGTATTTTCCCCAGTAGTTTCCTACGAAGGTCAGCTTCCATAAATAACCTGCTTTACATCTCCTTTTTCACTCAGCACTCCAAGGCCATGCCATTTCATTGGATGGACACTTTATGTTAGCTTTCCATTCAGTTAGGAATGATGATCTATAGGCCTTTCAAGAAGCAGAGCACTTGCTCCATAGAAAAAGGGGGAGTGGGAATTAAAAAATTTGAGAAAAAAATAGAAATGCTCATGTCAGGGACATTGCCTGATAAACTTATAAGAGTATCAATTCCATTGAGACATATAACCTAATGAAACATATACATTGGATCCATAACATTTACTCTGAACCTATGGGAGTGATGAGAGAGAGAGAGAGAAAGAGAGAGAGAGAGAGAGAGAGAGAGAGAGAGAGAGAGAGAGAGAGAGAGAGAGATTAGTTACAAAACTGGCTGGAAAATTCTAGCCCTTTGTGGTCCTGCCTCCTTAATGATCTGCTATAGTAATTAGCTTAAATGGATAGTTTAGGTAATTCCACCATTCCACACCATCCAGAAATTAACACAGCTCCTTGAAATATCAGGAAGATGTCTAGCTAAGGTTGCTACTGGCAACATGTAGGGTATCAGCCTTCCGCAGCAACGAATGCTTTGGACAGACCACAAACTTGGCGAGATGCCTCAGGCTACCAGGTAAAACAGAGTCAGACCCTCTGTCAGAGGCCTCCAAGTGCAGGGGTGGAGGCAACCACAGAGGGATTTTCAAATTATTTGGGAGTGGGGGGAGGGAGGGTGCAAACTGTAATGTCTCAGAGATGGGAACTTCAAAACATGTTTGGTTCTGGTAGGGATTTCCCTAAATAACTGAGAAAAACACAGTTTTAATAGGTTTCCGTGAAAAAAAAAAATGGCCAAAGCAAAATCACTTCTTTCTCTCCAATCTTAAGTCAAATATGTTCTTCTTCTGTACACTGTTAGGATTTTAAAAATCTATGAAATTTGCCGAAACCGGTTTGGCTCAGTGGATAGAGCGTCAGCCTGCGGACTGAAAGGTCCCAGGTTCGATTCTGGTCAAGGGCATGTACATTGGTTGTGGGCATATCCCCAGTAGGGGGCGTGCAGGAGGTGGCTGATCGATGTCTCTCTCTCATCGATGTTTCTAACTTTCTATCTCCCTCCCTTCCTCTCTGTGAAAATTCAATAAAATATATATATTTTTTAAAATCTATGAATTTTAAGCCTAGTGTAGAAATTTAGCTTCTTTCATTTTCTATATAAGGAACTTTTGATAGAAAAGAGAGAGACTACAAGTGTATCTTTTTTTTCTTGTCTCCTTTTATTCCTGTCTAAAAAATTATTAATTAAAAAGATATATATTCACCCTTATGAGTTTCAGTATAGAGTTATAGATTCATTCCCAGCTGTCCTGTTACTATAAGGTGGGTTCAAAAGAGATAGAACTTTCTGCTGAGATAACGCTCATTAACTCTCTCAGCATATAGCCTCTACAGTGCTCATCAGTTATTATCTGTAGGGGGTGACACATGTAGAAATTACTGAATCAGACAATTGCAGCTTCATGGTTTTAAGTGGTCTTTCTGAAACCTGTGTTGAGCAAGTGTGAGACTACCAGGCGTTCTGAAACGAAAAGCGTTGCATGAAAGTCACGAGGACTGAACCAGGCAGTCTAAGGTTCAGGAGCTGGTGGCTTACTGCCTCCTGTTCATTCCTTCTGTGGACAGCACCCAAGGAGCCCTGCTGAGGAATGAGTCACTGGGGTCCCTCCGCTGCCCGTCTGGGATGAGCTGACTCATGGTGGCGCCTGTCTGGGTCTCTGACTTCTCATCAGTAAAATGAGAGGCAAGAGATCATCATCTCTAAGGTCCTTCCCGTTTCGTCTCTTTGATCTGGGAAATGAGCTTTATATCTCTCCTCTGGACTCTAAACTGAACTGCATTTAGCTTACTTCAATAGATGTAAATAGAAAAAAAGTGATCCTCTGTTTTCTCCAATTTAATTGCATTTTTATAAGAAGACCATTTTTTAAATAACATCATCGTAAAAATGCTCAGTGGCAGAAGTCTCATCAAAGTATGGCCTTTGGTTTTATCAAGTCAACATTCACCATTGGGTCACATATTTCATAGTTTTTACATAAAAGTTTGCAAGGTCATAAGATGATCTTATGTAGTAAACTAAAAAACATCCTGCGAGCAACTTCATTTTTAAAGGAAAATGAGGCCATTGCTACACTGATTTGTTTTTAAGTTACCACTGAACAAAACATTCTTAGCCAATCCTTACAAATGTGGGCAAGTGCATATAAAATGAGGAAAATGAAATGTAGCAATTAGAAAAATGTAATAATCCATTCTAACTGTAGCTAGATAAAATCAAGCTAAACTTTTCCCTAGCGGTGAAATAATTAGATTAATTGATATTTTAGAATTCAGAGGGTATTTTTATGTTGGTTAAACCGTGAAGATTTTTGGATGAGGAACACTTTTAGTTTATATGCCAAGATCAAATGGTTTTATATCTTACTTCTCTTCTGTTGCTATTTAGCCTTAAATGGTTGAAAGAACCTTTCTACACAGGTTTTGTTTTTTTGCTTATATAGGTCTATATATATATATATAGAAAATACCAAATTGCTATGGACTTTAAACCAGAGAACCATGCTGATAACATCTAAACAAAGTAAAATATTATGAAATCCATAAACCATAATTTATACTCTTTTACATGAAGCCTTTTAAGAGCAAGCTAATCTCACTGGGAATTCTTTCTATGAGAAATTAGTCTGGATAGTTCCCAGCTTCTAGAGGGCAAACCTGAATCAATGAATGTGGCCAAATATATTGCTAATTTATACAAGAGAGTGCTCTAGAGATATGCAAAATAACTTCCAACGTACAGTGGTACCTCGAGATACGAATGCCCTAACATACGAGATTTTTGAGATACGAGCTGTCGAGCGAGCTGTTTTTGCTTTGAAATACAAGCAACAGTTGAGATAGGAGTCATCGCGCAGATCGGCCGGCCGCACACGACCCACCAGTTTACCGTGACTCGAGCGTCTCATAGTTTCCCACGCCTCAAGGTTACGGAACGAATTAAACTCGTATCTCGAGGTACCACTGTATTCTACAGCATAACAGAAGAATTTGCATTACAGTGTACAGTGTGATCTACCTGCTGGAGTTCAAACCAAAACCTGGTGAGGTTCGCATTAGATGGAGCCTCCCAATCCAGTTGCAAACTGGTGTTGCCTGGAACCAAGGCATGAGGCTTCCCTGGGGAGTCAAACGTTTCCACGGTGACCGGGCGGCTCTCGGAACACCACATCTCCTCGGCGTGGCAGGCAAGGACCTTTTTGTAAAAACAAACACAAAAAACTGCTTGACCTTTGCAAAACCTTGAGCTTGAGAATGGCCGTGAAAGTGCCCACTAGCCTCGCTGTACCTTTAGCTCATATCGTTTTCCCCCGGACAGTCCAGTCACCAGGAGAGCAAGCCTTCCGTGTGGATAGTCACTTTGTCTCAGAGGAGTCTCCGGGACTCGGCCCAGATGTGCGATGGCCAGCTGATAGCGGACGGACTCCTTCGGCCCATTTGGCTGGGGAGATTCTCCCCAGGATGTGACCAGCCGGCTGTCTGACTGCACCGTGGTGTTCATGAGCCGAACAGCCTCTGGTACTGAAACACAGAGCGATGCATGATGCATGACAAGGGATGTTGCAATAATGGCACTGGGAGATGGAAGAAAGGGATGGGGTCTTGGGTGAAGAAGAGTCATATCATGTCAGCAGAATGAGTGATAGATGTGCCACAGGGAAAGCCAGCCTCTCATATAATGATAAGTTGATGGCTGCCTGAAAGACTCCGGCTTATTTTTGCCTAATGACTAAGTCATTCTGACTCTAGCACCAGGATTTGGCCAATGATGATGAATAACCAAACTGGGGTGATTTTTGTGAATTTATCAGAGACATCTGAAAGAAATGGCATCGCCCCATAACAATTGCCACCACTAAAGACGCCTTTTTAGATTCTAGGTCTATTATCTTTAAGGAAATACATTACACTAGAGGCAGGAAGATTCCTGCAATAGGGTTTCCTGCAGCAGTCTCCACTGCCCCACCTGCTTCCGGCCCCACCTGCTACCCTCCCCTCTCCGCCCCAGCCCCCCACTTGCTTGCTTCTCTGCAGCTTCTCTCCCTTCTGCAGCACTTGGCTTCCCTCTACGCTGTCTTCAGTCTTTGCTCTGCACCAGGATATGCAAATTAAATGCCAACTTGGCTGGGTTAATTTGCATACACTCTCCTGATTGACTTATAGGTGTGGCTTATGAGTGTAGCGGAGGTATGGTCAATTTGCATGTTTCTCTTTTATTAGATAGGATTACTTTAAATAGAGAAAAGGCTTGGTCTTCCTGTCCCACCACGTGTGTAGATCTATGAAGATATGGGAAGAGGGTGACACTGTGTGGTGAGAGCAAAGAATGTGATTCTTGGTCAAACATTATCGATGCTGATGTTTCTTTCATCTTCCAGTCTCTTTTCACTTTGATGGAATATTATTTATTATCTTCTAGTGTTAGAGCAAAAATCATGTCATCAAAGTATTTTTCAACCAATGTATTTTTCTTATTAAGCTTTAAAAAGCTCGCATAATAAAGATGACTTTATATTCGGGTAAAAAACAAACAAATATAGACATACACATTACCTATATTATAAAACCCCACTCTAGCATCCCACACCAAGCCCATAACTCACCTCCACTTTTAGTTTTCCCCCAAATCTCTTTTCCCAGAGGTATCTGTTCCGAAGGATCAGAGTAATAATTCCTTACAGCAATCTGTATCATGTATGTTGAAAATGGTTGTAAGCCTTCAATAAGGGCTATACTCTCCTGAAATTCCTGCAATTGATTTACGAATATGAATATGTGATTGTTATTTTTTGTATACAAGTGGGGAGAAATTATTTAATGAAAGTGATAAAATATTAAAAGACTCAACATTTTTTTTATTTTTAACTATGGGATCACGAGGGACAATGTTCACTGTTCCCATCTGCCCAGGCCTGAGGTGTTTTTTATTGATTTTTCACAGAGAGGAAGGGAGAGGGATAGAGAGTAAGAAACATCGATGAGAGAGAGACATCGATCAGCTGCCTCCTGCATGCCCCCTACTGGAGGTGTGCCCACAACCAAGGTACATGCCCTTGACCAAAATTGAACCTGGGACTTTTCAGTCTGCAGGCCGACGCTCTATCCACTGAGCCAAACCGGTTTTGGCCTGAGTTTTTTAATAGCAACAGGAATAAATGCTAAGTGACTGACTGCTTCCGGTCAATTCCGTGCCATATTCATCTCACATGAGAAGGTAGATTCCCAGAGGAGGACACTACAGTATTTCATTGGCCTTGTGTTAGAAACTCAGCAAAATGGTATTGGAAGGATGTGAGGACAACGGAAAAGATTAAGCTACATTATCTAGTCATTCTTAGAAATAAAGTTGAAGTAAAAAGACCTTCCTTAGGTCAGTGGTTCTCAATTTTGGTTGTAGGTTGGAATCATGTCGGAAATTTTAAGGAAATACTGATTTCTGGGTCCCACCTCCAGAGATTCTAACTGAATTGGCCTGAGATTTTAAAAGCTCCATTGTGCACGAGGCTGAGAATCATGCCTTTGGTGCATGTTAATCAATGTGAAGACAAGATACATGAGCTCTCACAGCAATGTCCAGCCAATGATCCAAGCTGCCTCTGAAACAGCTTTCTTTAGAAATATGGAAAAAAGATAAAAACAGACAAATAAAGGAAGTCATACGAACCGGCTGTATTTTCAGGCAAAGTACACTGTGTTAACCTCAAGTAGGAGATGGTCCATTTCACTTTTTGACTCGGTGAAATAATTAGCACAAAGCAAAATACAGGATACACATAACTTCATCATAAGGACAACTAAAACACCAGTGTCCACGTTGCCAAGAATTATGCCAATTCATTTATTCACTCAATAATTATCTAGGGAATGCCTATACAATGTCAAGTACTATGCTGGGTACTAGAAATACAATGATGACTCAAAGCATAGCCCCTGCATAATGAAACATTTCACAAAACACTGAAAATCACAAAAAATATACAATTTTTATATTAGATATATGCTGTGGAGAACAGAGGTATATGGCAATGTTCTCTCTGTCAAATGCATTTCTTACCCCTCAAATGCAATCTGCTAGATGGGCCATAAAAATCACATATGCATCACTTTCTAGGGACAATAAGGAAACCAGGAAGGACAGAAAATCCAGTTCTTTCAAGGACACTCAGGAAATTGTTACCGTTGGCAATCTACCAACTGGTCAGTGAATAAAGTTTGTTGAGGTGTAACTTATTCCCAGACGAGAAGACTAGACACAATACGCATAATAGCACATCCCAGAAAAATGACATAGAAAATACTATGACTAATAATTTCATATCAAAAAGGAGGATCTTGTAAAAAGACTAAGACCACCAGCTCCAATCTTACCAGCATTCTAGAAATTGATTCGGAGCCATTTTTCCCATCATTAACTTCTTTGTAATAAACCAGGTACGTTGCCGTTGGGCTGGTGATGCCATACCAGGTGAGGTTTGTCCTGGAAGGCGGTAATCTGATTGTGAGGCTGGTGTTAGTGGTGTTAAGAATAATTGGCTCTGCAATATCCGAAGCTAGGGACAGGAATGCTTTATCTAAAATAATAAGAAAAAAAAGATTACATATATACACATATAAATATTGAGAGTAACATAATTTTTTTTTACTTAACTTATAAGGCATGATGTATTAAAGTGTTGGAAATATTATTCAGGACAGAAAGACAAGTTTTTTTCTTAAAGATGGATGAATTAGGGAGCAAGGTAATGGGTAATTGCTTACCATGTCCAGCAGATGGAGCTAGACAGTAGCATAATAAAGTTGGTCCTTGTTTTAGTTTGAGATAATCAGAACATTATATTCATCATATTTTCATAGACTTTTAAAACCTCTTCAATTTCCAAAGTGGAAAATTAGTTTTTAACCAAAATGGCATTCAATTTATTTATAAAAATCTTCATTTAAAAAAATATTTGGTAACTTACATATTTTATAAATGAATACATTTAAGCAAAGATTATTTGAGTCTGTCTCATTCATTTCTATCCCTCTCTAGTGGGAATTATACTTAATTGAGAATAACATAGGCATCTTAATGGCAGAGAGAGCTTGAGAAAATCACCTTGTGATTTTCATTTCAAAAATGCTGTTTTCATTTTTGGT
>PVJN01029138.1:0-26670 GCA_004026805.1 Lasiurus borealis | reverse complement strand
GGCATCCGATTTCTGACTGCTGTTTAAGAAACCTTACCAAGTCACAATAAATAGCCCTATAAGGATTGATGGAATTTGCATCCTGGAGCTTGTCTTTGGGCACTCAGTCTCAACTCTTCTGAATTCCCTCCTATTGTATCCTAAGGGCCAGCAGGCAAAAAACTACATTTTTCAGACTCTTCCAGGTAGGGTTTTGGATGCAGCATGTGGTCTGCCAGTATCATGCAGTTGGGTAGGAAGATAGGGGCCATTTTCCAGCTGCTGTTGTGCTGGGAAAGCAAATCCCCAAAGATGTAAGTGTACCAGTGTCCAGTCACCACCGCCTGTGAGTGTTGGCAACCATGATAGTAGCAGATGTGAAGGCAGTAACAGCTGCAGCTGCCCCTGACTTCTGACCCACCAACTCTTCCACAGTGTGTGGGCACCAAATTCCTCTAGTAAGCCCTTTCTACTCAGCTATCTAAAGTGAATTCTGTTTTCTGCACTGAACTCACAGGCAGTATTCCAAACACTTTTATTTTCCAGTAATTGGGGAAATTAGTTTCACAGAAGAGCCTAAATTTGTTCACTGAGATTTTTTTCTAATATATTTTTATTGATTTCAGAGAGGAAGAGAGAGGGAGAGAGATAGAAACACTCAATGATGAAAAAGAATCATAGATCAGCTGCCTCTTGCACACCCCCTATTAGAGATCAAGCCTGCAATCCAGGCATGTGCCTTGACTGAAATCAAACCTGGGACTCCAGTTCACAGGCCAACGCTCTATCCACTGAGCCAAACCCACTAGGGCTGTTCAATGAGATCTTTAATGTTAAAAGGAATCTTTGGCATTTGATAATGACTTGTATGTATTTCTCAAACATTAAGCTCAAATGAGATATCTGGCCATTTTCAATAAATCTAGTTGTTTTTCTATAAAACTTTTACTGGACCTGTGATTAACATTCCAAGAGCTAATTAATTTGACTAATTTACCCCAAATAATTAACACCTTAATTAATTATATTCAGTTAAGCTGTAATCACATAATTTTGGTGTATCTCAATGCTTAGATGCATATAACAGGGTAAACCCAGATATTTAGAAAACTAAACTTTCCTAAGCAGTTAAATGGTACTGAGAAACCTGAACAGAGAGGTTTTAAAAATACCTGGTTCCTTTAAACATTCATATACTATTTATCATATAAACCAAATAAATCAAATACCTCTCTCATAAAAATTACAAGACTAGTATTAAACATTTGAAATTAAATCACAAGTATAAAATGTCAAATTCTCTTAAGTGTATTAAATAAAAAATACAGGCAGATTGTAGTAATTTAAAACTTGCCTCTAGGTATACACAGAAGTATGAAGATTATTATTTTGATTTATATAATCATTTCTACGGTAATTTCTCCATCTCTGCCATGTTATAAAGTCACCAATGGAACTAAGGGAAGCAGAGTTACCATCTCAGGGTAGCTGTGTCCATTTGACAGGTAATCCAGACCCAAACTCAGACTGGTTACAGTCAGATTCCAGACCTGGACTAGGGTTCTGAGTTTCATTTGATTCTACCCACACCACTTGAACCACAGATGACCTTCCTCTGTCCTTTCTCACTGATTACCCTTCTTAGAAGAATAGGATTTTTGAAGTACATTCTTTTTCTTGCTACCTTGTCTCCTTACCCAACATCTAGCAACATTTTATTATCTTACTTAGGTTAGGTGAATTCCCTACTCATACACATACATATACAATCACACATACTAAGCAAATTGCAACTAAGCAAATTCTGCAAACCCACATACACATAATTATTAATGATTTTATGCTTTGTTTTATTACCTATCTCATCAGTCATCCTTTTTAACAAAGACATTATATGGACATTGCTGACTTTGGGCCCTGATACAAAAAGTCTAAAATAATTAAAAATTAGAGCAATATTCCTTTGAAAAGAAAAAGAAAAAAAACGTGTTTTTTTTTTAATCTCTTGGTGTACAACCATTGTTCCTGAGAGCTTAATGGATTTAGTTCATGGGAAATGAAAGGCACTTCCAGGTCTTCAATTTATATCCTACTTCAAAGAAACTTTCCTGGGTCAAGAATACTTAGCAGTTTTAAAATCATTTTTGAACAAGTGTCTCTGGGGTTTTTGCTTTCTAGAGTTTTAGTTTAAATTTCGGCGAGCAGATTGTTAAAACCATTGATTTGTTCTGTGTTAAGCCACTGGAAATTATCCTGAAAGCCAAGGTTTCTTGTAGGAATTTCTTCTGCATCAGGAAAACCATTAGAGAAAGGTTCCCACAATGCTATGCTTGGCAAATTAATCTTTTTGCAAGACTACTCACAACATTCATACAATATAAAAACCCAAGCAAGTAGCCAAATTCCTCATTCTTAGAGTTGTGGGCTGAAGTTCAACATTTCTTGACTCACTGCCCAAGATTCATTATTTTGAAAAGGTGTGTTCTGGGCTGAAAGATCATGTTTGGTAATCGCAGCAGTAAAGCTCAGACATGATGGTCGGGTTATTCATGAGGTGCCGTATACATAATTTGTTTCCATATACCAGTTATTCTTTTATTCTTCCTTATCTTTTTACCTCATTTTTTAAAAGACAGCATTCCCTTATTTAGTCTTTCAACTGTAGAGTCATAGTTTACCAATTATAAAATGGTCAACATTAATTATGATCTGACAAAAACCAACAGCCCTTTATGGGTCAGTGGATTCTGATTATGTGATATAAAAAAAAAAAACTTTTGTATAAAAAAAAAGTTCCTACTTGACAAATATATTTATATCTGCTTGTCACAGTGCCTGGCATTCCACAATTAGATATTGGGGCTCTGGTTAAATATAAAGTCTCTTTTAAATACCAACTCTCATAAACAAGTTAACACCAAAAGTCCAACCAACTACAAGAGACCATATAAAACAAAGCAGTAGAATTTCCTAATAAATCATCATTCAATGGAATAATAGTAAAGAAAACAAATGAGATATAGCTACAAGTACCAATGAAAGTAAACTGCAATTAGATCTTAGTAAGCAGAAAAAAGACTACCTGAAGATAATATAAAGTGGGGTGATTCCATTAAAATTAGGTTCAAAAACTAATCTAAAAATCATTTGATTGGGAATAGATGTTTATGTGGCTTTGACAAGCTATAAAACTGCATGTAGAGAAGTATTTAAGAACACATGTACAAAAGATGTTTGTGAGAGTATCGTTGGCCATGAGAACAGGGCAAAGTCAGTGAACAGATGTCACAGACATTCTATAATGCATGGAGAGAAGTATTAAGGAACACTCATAAGAAAGGTGTTTGTAAGAGGAAAGAAATCTTATAGGCTGAAGTGTGTCCCCTAACCCAAGCCAACTGGTGTCCTTATTTAAAAAAATAAAAGCTATAAAGCATAGTCAGTAAATGTTGAGCCCAAAAACAAGTCAGCAGTTACTCCTGGACAGAAGAATACAATTACGGAGATTCATGTGGGGGCTTCCAAGGTTTTGGAAATAGTATATTTGTTATACATACAGGTTGTCCCCCAAAAAATGTATACACAATTTAACAGCTAATAGCTCAATTTTGATAATGAGATATATTTTAACAAACACTGCCTTGATAATTATTCAAAGTATGTATGTACATTTTTGGGGGACACTTTATATTATTATGAGTTCTCTAGGATGATATATGTCATGATTTAAAAGTTTGAAACTAATTTCAAAATTAAAAGTGTACTGCTATTCTTAAAAACGAAGAAGCCCAAATTCTGGGCAGTGTCCTGCACACTTATCCCATCCCCATCTCTAGTAGAGGCCATGATGCACACTCTGAAGCACCCCCAGCTCCTGGCAGTGTTGGCAACAATCATCTCAGCTGAGTTCCTCTCTGACATTGGATAAACCCAAGGTCATGCCCCCTTCCCAGGGAAAGCCCATATCCACAGACTAAATTGAGACTATAAAGGTAAGTCCCTTTGCCTATCATGGGATTTAAATGTGATGACATAAACATGCTCTAAATGATTATGCAAAATATTAGAAAAATTTGAGGTTATTGAGAAAAAGTGATAGTTAAATATCACTGAAAACAGATGTTGCTCCTAAAATGACATGTTAATCAAAACTGCATCCTATCTAGAATATCTTCCCCTTGTGGAAGTGTTTTTCACCAGAGATCTCGTACAGTAATGAAAGTGCTATAATATGGACTTTTCCATTTTCTTTGTTTTTGGTGGATGTGACTCATTCTTTCTTAAATGTAATAACAACAAAATATAAAAGCCTAAATGTTGCCTAATAAATACCAGCCTAAATGTTATCTAAATAAATACTAGCATTTCCAATGCAAGTGACCGCACCTCAGTTATCACCGAGATACTGTGTAAGGGCTGTGGCAAGGAATTTAAAAGTCAGAGACTAAAACATGATACCTGCATGTACCTTTCAGTCTTGTCTGGTAATCAGTCGGTAACATCCAAGCTCTGCCTTAAATAGAAAACAGCACTTTGTTCAGTTCTGGTGAACAACAAAGCAAGCCCTGGGGGACCTCCTAAATTATGCAACAAATGGGGACTTTGGAGAAGGCAAAAAGAATCTATTTTGGCTGAAAAAGGAAAAGAGGAGAGAAATGATCTGAAGGCTCCTGGGTTTTATGTTAGAGGAGGAATGTAGAACCACCCTATCATTTTCATTCTTTCCTTCAATTTTGTTGTGTAACAATGTCCATTTAGATGTGAACTCTACAAACTACTCATCTGGAATTTTTAAGAACTTCATCTGCTCAGGGATTCTACCAAGCAATATCTAATGGGATAGTGTGACAGTTGTTACCTCAATGTCAACATAATGAAGTCAGTGTCTCCCCCAAATATTTACCAACTTTCCCTTGGATTATGTGAAGGCCCTTTTAATCTAACCCCTTTTAATACCATTCCTTCCTTCCTTCAACAGATGTGTCCTTGCTGCCTGCTATGTGTCAGATACAGTGCTTAGCACTAAAGATATAATGAACAAGGTAAAGATGACCCTGCACTTGTGGAACTTACCTAGGGTCTGTGGCTTCCTTGTGAATTGGCAGTGTCTATATAACATTGATTAACAAAAAGCTTCACATAGTTATGATTCACCCATTATAAGAAGTAGAATTTTCTTTTCTTTGGTCTAAAATGATGTCAATGTAAAACTCTCTTAAACCTTTGAAAATGGGCCCAGCACTGATCCTTGTTTCTACCTGAAGAAACTGGCACCAGAGCTGGAGAAGCAGAATGCACATATATACATATATAGGCCAGCCCGAGATAGCTGCAAAACCATTCCTTTTCTCTTTGATCTAGAATGCTACAAAATTAAAAAATGCTAATCCTACTGTCCCAAGGACTCTGCAAGAAGCGTTTGGACTGGAAGGGCTGGTTCCAGGTGACTTGAACATCATCCACAAAACTGAAGTACAAACAAATACCTGTAGAGGTCTTAGGTCAACTAATAGCATTAACTAACACTGAAACCTAATTTTCTACAGAGGTATTTATCCCAAGTCCAGTCCCTCACCTGTCCATAGACACAGTCCCACCAAATACAACACAGATGGTTCATGGTGAGCCTAGCTTATGCCAAAGGGTTTACTCTATAGAGTTGTTCTGAAGAAAGCAGCAACTTTAGTTATATGTTCAAAGTAATCCCGCTGAGATCACAGCAGTGCTGTCATGCTGGGAGTTCACACTGGGTGCCTCCTTCAGTTTCATCATCCCTAAAATGGGTATTAAAATTCTACCTGTGTCATAGCGTTGTTGTACTTCCAATTCCTAGCATCATGGCCTTGGGTCATCATCCTTGGAATAAACATTTAGATCAGAAGATCAGCAAGTTTCTCCCAATTCTAAAATATCCTGTGATTTTGTTGCCTCCCATGTTCCTTTATTTCTTCTCTTGGTCCCCTTTTTAGATTAATAAGAGAAAAAGTGCTGTTTATCATTGTTTATGACCAGCCTTTTAGATTTGCCATTGATTGACATTCCTGTCACTTTCTTTGTTTTTATTTCTATTTTTAAAAATATGTTTTATTGAGAGGAAGAGAGGAGCAAGAGGTAGAGAGAAATATCAATAGCAGAGAGAAACATCGATCTGCTGCCTCCTGCATGCCCCTTACTGGGGATAAAGCCTGCAACTGGTGATAGAGCCTACATATGCCCTCACTGGGAATGAAACCAACAACCTTTTGGTGAACAGCATGACACCCAACCAACTGTCACACTGACCAGGACTCCCCTCTCTAAACTCCAATCCCCACAGACACATACTCAAGGACTAGTTAGAGCCCTTCAGCAACTCTCAAAACCGCTACTGCTTTCTTTTGGATAGGAGTATTCATAGATCAAAGATTACATTCAAGGTTGTTTTTATATATTAGAAATGTTGATTTCTAGTCTTCAGGTAATAAAGGACCAGTCAAAATAACTTCAGGTCTCCTCAACAATGGTTTCGATCTCACTGCAGAGCTGTGATCATTTCTAGGTTATTCCACTTAAAAAATATGGAGCTTTTAAGGAGCCTTTAAAGTGGAATCACATATCTGAAAAACAGAATATCTAAAAACTTTAAAAATTAGAATCACTTAGCTTGGTAAGAAGTGGCAAAAGGCAAACTTAATAATGGCCTCCAAACTTGAAAGGTTTTTGCAAAAGAACTGTAACAAATAATTGTGAATCTCTCTTCAGCACAAGAAATCCACCCCCCTTTGAGTGCTTGGTGTTTGCAAATGCACCCATTTTCCTTACGACCTATTGCACAAAGCATTCTGATTTTCTCGTCTTGAGTTTTCTTGGTCTGTATATTAACTAACGTTTATTGGCTTTCTCAACGTAAGGAAATTCATGGTGAAAGATTAATTTCTATCCCGCTTCCCTCTTACATTATTATGAAATACAAGGATGGTTGTAAGGGATGTGGGTGTGTGAGCTCTATGCTGAAAGCCTGTGTTTCTCTCCCTCTCTCCTCCCTCCATTAAAAACCATTCCTAGCACTAAAAAGAGCCCTGGTTTTGGAACTTCCATAGGAGACCTCCCTCTTGTCTCAACAGGGAGCTTAAGAACACTTTGTCTTTTTTATTCAGGATCATGAAGAGGAAGAGTCCACATATCTATCACATTGGAAGAGAAGAAAAGCAGAAAAAGGAATGCTCCCCCATTATCTCTTTAAAGGCATAGTCATCAAGACGGCCCTAGCCCACACTGATTGGAGGGGAAAAGCAGGCTCCGGTCGAAGATGGCTGCAGGATGGAGCCATAATAAAGTGGATACAAAGTGTCAGTGTTTGCCAAAAATGTTATGCACCCTATTGCTTCCAATCTTATCAATAAAACCTCATGAAAGTGGACACTACTGTCACCATATTACAGATGAGAAAGCTGAAACTCAAAATGCCAAAATCACAGCCAGAAAGAAATGGAGCTGAGACTCAAGACCATGTTTGTCTTGCTCCAAATCCTGGATCTTAACTGCACTAAATGGCTCCCCGGATTCGAAGGGACTCTACTAGCAGGCCATAAAGCTGCGAAGGTAAAACAAAGGCTACAGGGGTCTGCATAGACCAGTTCTCAAAGAGGAAAGCACATGGTTACCATGACTTCTAACAGCAAAGCAGAGATTAAAAGCCACGTGTTGAGCTACCTCTCACCTGAGGATCCTGCAAAATTCAAACTCTGGGTAGGCAAGTCAAGACTGCCAATAAGAGATCAGCACAGTGTCATTAATTATTATGGAATTCAACAGCCAGGCTGATTCAAGGCTTAAACCAACTATGGCAGAGGAAAACCAAAAATAGAACTAAGTGTAGACCTATTTGGATTGGGATCAATATCACACAGTCTTTAAAAATAGAGTGTATCCACAGAGCTGTGACATTGAGCAGGTCTGCCTCATTATCTCAGAACCATGCCTTTCTGTCCTCTGCTCTTTTTGTAAGATGCCATTAGATGTGGGTGAATATGGCCAAGCCAGCATGTTTAGGTCTCAGAGCCTGGTAAGGTTCTGTGTGCATCCTGTAGACCAGAAGGCTTGGTCCTCTGCACACCTTCATGCTTCTCACAGAGCTTATGTAATCTTGAGAAGACATTTATAGCAATCTGCACCCTTTGGGGTAAAGGTATAAGTAATGCAAATTAACATATAGCTATGCAAACCCAAATGCTGGAGCACCAACCCTCTTGTCCAGTAGTTGCATTCTCTGTCCACTCTTTATTCTTTGTGTTTTAAATTCAGAGCTCTGGGCATCTTGATGCCATCTTTCCTGCCAATAGGATCTCATTTACTGCCCAAATGCTTTCACCTGGAGATAATGCTGAACAATATCCTCTGCTTATTAGGTTGACTTTAATTGACGCATTAGCAAGAACATCTTTTGATCCAAAGAAGCACACCTGGAAGAACAAAGCAGGCTTTGCTCCTCATCTGAACAAACAGACCTTGTGGAAATGATTTATTCTTGATTTGGGGATTATAAAACAGAGCATTACCCTTCTTTCTTAAAGCAAAAGTTTTTTGAAGGCAGAGCCATTGCAGCTAGTCTGATGCAAGTGTGTAGGCTGAGAGTAGAGTTTAGATGGATAGCTTATGTCTGAGTTACGTGTGCAAGCCAGGACAAGGAAGCAAGAAACCCCAAAACTCACTAGTCTAACATGAGCTGATTTTGAATTTATTATTGAGCATAGTCATATTGCTTTAGTCTTGAAGATTCTCTATCTCTCATTCCTATCGCATATGTTCCTTTCTTTGATTTTACAACAGTTAATCAGATCAACAAATGAATATGTGAGTTCTTAGGAACTGTAAAGCACTATATCCAGCATTGAAAAGGACACACACACAAACTCATAGATAAAACAGATCGCTGCTTGCAGGAATGGGTGGCGGTAGGTGAAGAGGATCAAAATGTACAAACCGTGGTTTGTACCTAAATAAGTTATGGGGATTTAATATACACGTGGCAACTATAGTCAGCCATGTTATATTATATACGTGAAAGTTGCTAATAGAGTAGATTTTAAAAGTTCTCATCCCAAGGAAAAGCTTTTCTTGTAACTAAGGTGATGTATACTACCTAAATTTATTATAGCAATCCTGTCACAATACGGGGTGGGCAAAAGTAGTTTATAGTGGTGATTACATGAACACTGAATTTATTCTTGTATTATTATTATTTATCAATTACTATATTATTTGTCAATTATTGTGTTATTTATTTGTATTACAACTATAAACCAACTTTCCCCCACCTCTCTCTATATAAATATTGAATCATTATGTTGTACACATTTATTTCTCAATTTTTAAAAAGGAAATAAAGTTACAGGTTTTTAGGAGATTATTATAAAAACAAGGGTGCTCTTTCTGTGCTGACTAGAAACGTTGCCAAGATATAAAGTTAAATGAAAGAAAAGAGAAAAATGCAGAAGAGTCTGTATAGTATGGTATTATTAACGTTCTATATGATATCTTTGAAAAGATGCAAAAGAAACTGGTAACAATGGTTGTCTTCAGGGAGAAAACTGGACCTCTCTTTAAATGCCACAAAGTCGACGCGCAGGCTTTTGACATTGATCTTAGGATCAGATGGCCGAATGGCAGAGATCATAGCTCTTACTGTGCCTTAGATAAAGAGTTATTTTTCGAGTGAAAAGTAGTACATGTTTTACTTCTATTCATGTCTCTCATATATATTTTCACATGTGGTAAACCCCAATTAGCTTTCCAAATTTCCACCCAGTTGGCGATTTATCCAGCCTTTGAATGGCTTCCAGGTTCTTTCCACCTCGGGCAGAATCCAAGTGGACTGATTCTCAGATAAAGCCTTCCCTCCTCACTTGTGTGTGTATCCTGTCAGTATTTCTGGAAACATTATTTTGTCAAGTCAGTGTAAGTGCATATGTTTTTAAATGTTAAAATGCATATGTTTTTAAATGTTAAAACTTGAGAGAAAACAAGACTGCAGATAGAGTGAGCAGAAAAAAAAAGAAGTAAGGAACAAGAAAAATCAAAGATTAAGTTAGTTAAGGCCTAAAGTAAGAAGGATTACCTGAAGGCATTAAGCAAACTAAAAGCCATCAAAAACTAGTTTAAAAAAGATTCCTTAGGAGGGAGCTGGGAGTTGGCCACTGCAAGGGGTAGCTGATTTGCATTTTTTTTTTCTGAACTGTATTCATCCTAAAATGGAGTGTGTATATCCCATGCAGGATACAAATTTATCCATTAGGATACAGGATTAAAAAGTAGAATTTTCCTTTTTGTATTTTTGGTTACATTTGTATGTAGTTCCAATATGTATTATTCCATGCATCATATGTTCTTTCAATAGTGCAGTAGTCCTCCCTTATTCATGGTTTCACTTCCTACAATTTTGGTCTCCTTTGGTTGACCAAGATCTGAAAATATTAAGTGGAAAATTCCAGAAATAAACAATTTATATGTTTTAAATCGCATGCCTTTCTGAGTAGCGTGATGAAATCTTAGGCATCCCCCTCGATTTGCCCAGAATGTGACTCATCCCTTTGTCAGTTATCTCTGCGCTGTAGATGCTCCCTGCCTGTTGTGTCTCACAGCACTTGGGTTCAGCTGACCCTTATTTTACTTAATAATGGCCCCAAAGCACAAGAGTCATGATGCTAGCGATGCAGAAATGCCAAAGGGAAGCCATAAAGTGCTTCCTTTGTGTGAAAAGGTACGTGTGTGTAGGAACAATGTAGTATATAGAGGGTTTGGTACTCTCCATGGTTTCAGGGGGTCTTGGAACATATGCTCCACAGATGATGGGGGACTAGTACACAGTCATGAGTTACATAACCATGTTTCAGTCAACAACAAACCCCATATACAACAGTGGTCTCTTAAAATTATAATGCAGCTAAAAATCTCTACTGTCCATGTTGGCAAACTCATTTGTCAACAGAGCCAAATATCAACAGTACAATGGTTGAAATTTCTTTTGAGAGCCAATTTTAAAAAAAATTTAAACTTCTTCTAATGCCACTTCTTCAAAATAGACTTGCCCAGGCTGTGGTATTTTGTGGAAGAGCCACACTCAAGGAGCCAAAGAGCTGCATGTGGCTCACGAACCACAGTTTGCTGACCACTGGTCTAGTGAATCATTGTCATGTGCAGCATAATGCATGACTTGTGTTTGTGGTAATGTGTGGCCAGTCATATGAAAGTACAGCACATGGCCAAAACCGGTTTGGTTCAGTGGATAGAGCGTCGGCCTGCGGACTGAAAGGTCCCAGGTTCAATTCACGCCAAGGGCTTGTATCTTGGTTGCGGGCACATCCCCAGTAGGGGGCGTGCAGGAGTGGGCTGATCGATGTCTCTCATCGATGTTTCTAACTCTCTATCCCTCTCTTTTCCTCTCTGTAAAAAATCAATGAAATATATAAGAAAAAAAGAGAAAGTACAGCTCATGCAGTTATGTGCAGTACTTAGTACTCGCTAATAAGTGACTGTTTTGATGGTTTACATATTCACTATACCATAACTTTTATCACCCTTTCTTACTTATTTAGAAAAGTTTACTGTAAAACAGTATATGCCATGTTACACCTGCAGCAGCCTCCTGCATCTGTTTACCGCATCCCTTGATTGCATCATTTTCTCTTGCGCTAGTATTGTTTTGTTCATTATGGCCCCCAAGTGTACAAATCCTGCTCCTTAGGTTTCCAGTAAGAGGCCACACTGAGTGATTGACCTGAAAAAGAAATTAAAAGTAACTAAGGACTATGAAGGTGGCAAGTCAGTGATGGTTCTTGCTCACCAGTCCGGCATGTTCCATTCCACCACAGCTAAGATCTTGAAGAACAAGAACAACAGTACAACATTCAAGGACCTGCTTCACTGAAGGCAACAAAACTTCAAGAAGGGCCTCTGTCAGACCTGGAGAAGCTTCTACTGCCCTGGATGGAAGCCCAGACATGGTGTGTATCCCTCTCAGCACCAGGACCATCACAGCCAAAGCAGAAGGTTTGTTGGCGATGAGAACAGGCTGGACCTGCCCGTGGTGTTGAATTTACTGCTAGCTCTGGGTGGTTTCAATGATTGAGGAGTTTTTATTCATTACACAATATGAAAGTGCATGGTGCTCATTCTGGGAGTGCAGATGTGAAGGCGGCTAAAGAATTTTTGGAAACTCTAGATGTGCTGATTGTAGAGGGAAATTACCTGCCAGAGCAAATATTCCATGTGGATGAAACCTCCCTGTTCTGGAAATGCATGCCTGAAAGGACTTTCACCCATAGGATCAATGCCAAATCATTGCCAGGTTTCAAGACTTTTAAGGACAGGATACTACTCTTGCTTGGGGACAATGCTGTAAGCCACAAACTGAAGCCCTTTTACTCTACATGGCTTCCAAGCATATCAACAAGCACACACTGCCAGTGTATCACCAAAGCAATGAGAATTCACGCGTGACCCAGCTTCTCTTCCATAATGCTCTCCTGTACACTGTTCTAGGCCTTCACATTCACTCCCCACTCTCTCACTGACTCACCAAGGGCAGCTTCCAATCCTGCAAGCTCCACTCACAGTAAGTGCTGCTACAGGTATACTATTTTTTACCTTTTATGCGATATTTTACTGTACCTTTTCTATGTTTAAATATAGTATTTAGACACATAAATACCATTGTGTTACAATTTGCCTACAGTCTTCATTATAGTAACATGCTGTACAGGTTTGTAGCATAGGAACAATGAGCTCTACCATTCAGCCTATGTGGTAGGCTATACCATCTAGGTTTGTGTAACTGCATTCTGCAATGTTTGCACAATAATGAAGTTGCCTAAGGATGCATTTCTCTGAAAGCATCCTCATTGTGAATAAGGTCTGAGGCTCTAATGTACTAGTATAACATGGTGACTATAGTTGATAACACTGTATTGTACAATTGAAATTTGATAAGAGAGTAGAGCTTAAACATTCTGGCAGGGAGGGAGAGATGTAGGGAGGAAGGAAGGAAGAAAGGAAAGAAGGAAGGAAGGAAGGAAGGAAGGAAGGAAGGAAGGAAGGAAGGAAGGAAGGAAGGAAGGAAAGGAGAGAAGAGAGGAGGGAGGGAAACCTCCATCACACATCTGCCTCCACATCTCTCAGGAGTATATCTGATTGGAGGAGCCCAACTTATGGTTAGAACCAGCTACAAGAGATTTGGGGCAATATAGCGTTTAGCTTTCTGGCCCTTGCAGCACACAAAGGCATAAGGAAGGAATTAGGAATACATGTCAATCCAATATAACTAACACAAATGCTATCAGGCTAAAATAGTCTAATGTGTTCATTTCACAGCAAGCCTGAGATTGCCCGCAGCACCTTCTAACTGTAACCTCCTGCTAAAATTTAAGGACAAAGGTCATCTGTTTTTCTATGTTAAATTCTCAGAACCTAATACAGTTCCAATATCTATCTCTTAAATGAAAAACTACCACACCATCTTGTACAGAGTGGCTAAGAAGATGTTCTTTGTTGTCGAGAGATTGGCTACAAGTATTGATGTCTCCTAGTCTGTGAACTAGCTAAAAACAATGAAATTTCTATTTTTAACTTCTTGAGGAACCTCCATATCATTTCCATAGTGGCTGTACCAATTTACAATCCTACCAACAGTGCACAAGTGTTCCCTTTTCTCCACATACAGGTCAGCACTTGTTATCTCCAACAGATATTCTTTTTGTTGTTGTTGTTAATCCTCACATAAGGATATTTTTAGAGAGAGTGGAAGGGAGGGAGGGAGAGGGGTAGAGAGAGAAAAAGAGAAACATCAATGTGAACGAGACACATCTCAATTGGTTGCCTCCCACACATGCGTCCACAGGAGCTGGGGATCGAACTCGCAACCCAAGAATGTGCCCAGAAGGGGAATCGAACCCTTGACCCTTTGGTGCTTAGGCAATGCTCTAACCACTTAGCATACCAGCCAGAGCTCCAACAGATATTCTTAATCTCTTCATGTATGGCTCCACTTTTTGTTTTTATTTTAGAGAATTTTCCAGACTCAAGATGAAATATTTGTCATTTTGTTTCTACTCATTTTATAACCAAAATTTTAATGGCTATAGAATATGCTAGCAAGGGTTATATCATAATATACAAGGTGTCCCAAAAAAATGTATGCACACTCTAATAGCTGATAGCTCAATTTTGAAAATGAAATGTACTTTCATAAACACTGCCTTTAAATTATTCAAAGTGCCTATATCTTGGGATATTACATTTCCTCCCAACAGTTTGCTATTTAAAATAATCTGATGCACATCCTTGTGCCTATCTTTCCCCATATTTTATATGATTGAGACCCAAATACATCAAGATTTCATTGTCCTTTACGTGGTTCCCAGTGTAATACCTTCAAATAGCTTGACCATATAATTTATTGTCAAAGTGGGACACTTTGAGAGCAAAGGGGGCCATATTAAGAATTAGGCTGAGACAAGAGGCATCTGAAACAGGCTTATAGTCACCTACTTTCACCATCATTCTCAAGTTTGCAGTGTGAAATAATGGCAGCCCATGGAAAAGGTGTCACAATTGGTGATCTATGCCAAGTATTTAGTCACAATGTGATACAAACATAAGTGTTCCTGATTCACACTTTCCTAAACCTTCCTTAAACTCCATGCTCTGAAAAGCATTACATGAGAAACATCGTGGGAAGAGGGGCACAGGTATCTATAATTTCTTATGGTTTTAGGAAAAACAGCTATGCACACACAGAGGAGTTACTCTCATTTGCTCTGTCTGTTACTGAGATCCTTCCAGTTTGATCTCCCGCCTATGGACAGCTACCAATGAGATCACTGGAGACCAAAACTGCTCAGGTCTTAGCATAACCACTTGGGTCTTGATTATACATTTATGCACACATGATCCATGTTTCATTTGTTGTCATTTTCTTTTTTTAAAATATATTTTTGAACCATGTCCAGCATGGCCAGTTGGGGGAAGGGAGGCAGTGAAGGATTAAAGAAAACCAACAAGAAAATATAGCTGGGGCTAGGTAGGACACTGTTCTAGGATGGGGAGAAAATGCCACTGCCTGTAGTCAGATCCCATGAGGCAAAGTAAGGGCATGGTCAAGATGTTTACAATGTTCTCGTGAGTTTCGAATCTATTTGATTACATGCACCTGAGAACTCTATCAAGCTTTGTTTTGGCAGCACTTGTTGCACCTCCTGCAGCCTACATCACTCAGCCACCTGGGACCACAAGTTCAGACCATAAGGTTTGAACCATAATCTTACAACCATAGCCTTTGGCTATAATTGTGCTTTGCTCTCCAAGCTGGGACCTGCACATGGCTCTGCCATGAGAGGACAGTGCCCTCCCATTAGTCTGAGGCTTGAACTTGTCCAAACACTGTAGCTGCTCTCCACACGTTTTTATTGATTTTAGAGAGAAAAGGAGAAAGAGAAAGAAACATCAATGATGAGAGAGAATCATTGATCAGCTGCCTCCTGTACACCCCTGATTGGGGATTAAGCCCACAACCCAGGCATGTGATCTTGACCAAAATTGAACCTGGGACCCTTCAGTTCAGAGGCTGATGCTCTGAGCCAAATCAGGTAGGTTTTAGTTGTCATTTTATAAATCTTGATTTTTTTTTCAAACTGTAACATAAAACAATTGGACTCTAACTGCAGCCATGCAGACGTTGACTTAAACTGACTTCTATTAAGCAAACCAATAAAGAATCAGATAGATCAACATGCTTTTAACCTCCTCTCTAGTGTGACAGCTAAAATAAGGAAGGGAAAAAACAGTAAATGTGACCTTTGACTAATGTATTAGCAAAAAAATCTTGGGAGTTAAAGTTGAGTGAGATTTTAGAAATAACCTAAACCAGGCCTTCACCTGTAAAATGAGGACCCTAAGGCCCCAAGAGACACCAGCTGGGCCCAGAAGTCCTGGTCCAGAGCTCTTTGAACCTCAGGACAGAGCTGCACTTTGTTGTGAGGATGGAGGAAGCAATGTTTGACTTGCAAGTAAATGCAAGGTATATATCCCATTATAATGTTACTAGTGGCCCAGTGCACAGATTCATGCACATTGAAAGGAAATTAATTAGAAGAAATATTTTAATATCACTATTCACCCTTTCTCTACAATATAAGTGTCAGAGATGAAAGAAAATTAGTAAAATGTATATTAAAATAATATATAAATTGATTAATAAACAATAAAATGATATAACAATGACATGATATAAAAATAAAAACATGATATAAAAACAACATCGATAAAAACAATGACTGATAAAATGATTAAACTTATTCTAATATCTCCCTGTATACCATATTAAGAGTAGAAACACTTTCAGAATGCTTGACTAATTTTCCTTGTGATGAAGCATTTACAACTTTAACTTAACTTTAAAGTCACACGCTCTTTGAACTCAAGGGGAAAAAGCAATGTATAACTGACCTGTACAAAAACGAGTTTGAGTAGGAATATTCCTACTCTGTCTAGAGTTTGTCCTTGTGATTTTTTAATAGTCATTGCATATGCTAGCATCACAGGAAACTATCTTCAAATTAATTTAAATGGAAGGCCAGTGTCAGAAAGTGACAAATCAATTCTTGGAATCAGAACAACCTCCACTTTCTTTCAGCTTCAGAATGTCAACAGAAACAAACAAATTCATGATTGACAATGACAGATCGAAACACATGCATGACATTGGTGCCAGTGAGAGCTTTATATGTGTCACAAATGCGCCAGTCAACGTTTATTTTTAAATTGCCAGTGTGCGTCATATGTACCAGCGAGTCATATGTAAGTGTGGTTGATCACTTAGGCTACATATATATATGCACAGTTACAGAGATGTTTCCAGGCTTGTTTCTCAGTAGATAACTGAGCACATGAGAGTTTACAATAGAAACACATAAAGCCTGTGTTAAAGACACTGAAGAGAAAAAGACAAAAATAGGTGGAATCACAATGAAAATGCTCTGCAAAACTTAAACTAATCGCTTATTGTTATATTTCTTCTCCAGTAGAGTTATACATTCACTTGGCCTTGATGGAAAGACAGTGATAAGTTGATTAATTTGCTTGGATAGTATGTCAAAGAGATGAGGAAATTACTAAGGCAACTTGAGAAATAGAAAAATTCCAAAATTATCTTATCTGAAGACGTTAGCTTTTGAAAATACAATTTTGGACTTAGCTTTTCAAAATACAATCACAACTGGTGTCTCTAAGATTCTGTTTCTAGGAGACAAACCTGCCTTTGTCATCACATTAGCAAACAGACAAGCAGCTCCAATGGCTTGCCAATCACCCCTGAAGCATGACCCTAGCCAAGAGTCTGAAACAAAATGTTGGTGTGGGCCACACCAGCTCTCACGAGACTCAGAGCAAAAAGAAGGGTTACTTGAAGAAAAACATTTAGTTACTGGAGAGAAAAAATTCATCACAGCAATTGCGAAGGGAAGACACAATTGCAGGTTGAAAGGGAAAGAACTGAACTAGATCCCTTTAACTCTGAGATCCCTTTAATTCTGTGTCACAACTATTCAGTAAGGGGTCTCCTATCCTCCACAACGCTTCTCTCCCACAGCCCCATCCAAACATGCAGGTTCCTCAGCAGTTGCCTTTGAGTCATTCCCTGTCTCTGCTCCAAGGCTTGGGAGTGGAACAGGACTCTGGGTCAGAAAGAGAAAGTTGCTGAGAAAAAATTTAACTACACAGAACAATTCCATCTCCATGAAGTCAGGCATCTTTCTTCGGTTCATGAATGTGTCCATAGCTATTAGACAGGTGTCTGACGCATCGAATACTTAAATATTTGTTCAATGAGTGAGCAAACTTCTGAGTCCTTAACCCACTACAATGGTAGAAGACTGCTTCCATCATCACTGAGCTCCTTCCTTCCAAAATTTACCTAAAATTTGATCGTCTTACATGATGCCCAGGAAATAATATCTCTGATCTCCAACCTAATCTGATCACTCTAGCCATCCTTATTGGCCAAGGCCTCTCCAGATGGTACTCAGGCATTCCCCTGCCTCAAATGGAACAAAGGAACCCTTGGTAAGACCAGAAAGGGTCCCAGGAGACCATTTCTTGAGGCCAGGGAGCAATGCACAGCTCTTCTTGCAAGTGGGGCCAACAGCCCAGGCTCTCTTGCCCAGCTTGGGGGTTCTCTTTATAAGAACCATCCTGTCCCTTTCTCTTCTGCTTCTCTAAGCTTATTTCCTCAAACCTGATCCTGTCCCAAAGGCTTCTGACCTTGGGAAATAAACGGCACAGAAAATCCCAGGCCTACCCTGCATTCCTCCCTGACTTCCCCCAGGCACTGACACACAGAATTTACCATCAGTTAAATGGATTGACTGGAAAGGGAAAGATAGAAAAGCAGTGTCATAAATATCTCAAATATTCAGCTACATGAGTACGTGACCTGATGCCTATAATTAACTTAAGTCAACTGCGGGCCCTCCAGGTTATTCCACTGGCCACAAAACCAGCTTAAATGAAAGTAAGAACAGTTGTCTATTCCTCTAACCTGCAATACAGAAAGGAAACACACATTTAGTAACCCGTATCTCCCCCATCTCACACACACACACACACACACACACACACACCCTTTGGTCAATATCCTCCTATAACACACAGCTTAAAAGAAAGTAAAGAAAGTGATCTCTTCTAAAAAATGTTTGGGTGTTAAGTTGATCACCAGCCTGAAAAGTATTAGAGCCACTTTAATAAAAAGATGTAGACTCGGTTTTAAGGCACTTGTATAAAATTATACTTTTAATCTAATATAATGGCATCTTCTTGTAAGGATGAGAAGCATTATTGATCTCACATCCTAACTTGGGAGTAGGATGAACCTGGGTAGTAAGAGCCTTTTTCTCATCCCACCTAAAGCAGAGAAAACTTCCTAGAAGGAATTCATTTGGAATGAAAGGGAAGCAATTGGCTTGCAGGTAAGAGTGACAGGATTCTTTAGGACTTATGGTGTGAGTTTCAAGAATAATGGCAACAGGCAACCCATGACAGAGGATGAAATTATGAGGCAGGCTGAATTATGAATTATACACAAACAGCAAAGGATTGAAAGGCAGCTTTTAAAAATGCTCTCAAGTAGTAGGAAATAGGACTATCAGGGAAATACTTCAACTGCAAGCAAGACCATCGCTAAATCTCTGAAATGAGTTGCCATTTCATTCTTCGTTCTGATCCATTTCCTTTTGCATCCTATGTCCTCACTTATCCTCCAGAAGAAGCCTATACCTCCAGTCTCCAAGAGAAGAGAAAGCACGAGTGGGACTAAATGTTTTACTAAATTTATTGGGGTGACATTGCTCAACATGAATGTATAGGCTTCAGGTGTGGATTTCTATGTTACAAGATCTGTATACTGCACCATGTGCCCACCACCCAAAGCCAAATCTTCTCCTTCAGCTAACTTCAAGTTATCACAGGTGACACCATATATTAGGACCCCCTTCTCCCAGGAATAATATTTTATAGTGACTACAGGTATCAGAATTCCTCAGATTCCTTTTGCTATCCTTTTGCTGTGACCTTCAGACCACTCACATTTCAGGCCAGCCAGATCTCTGCTGTGATTTGAACATGTAACATGCAACAGATAAACGATTCAAGGGATTGCCTACCTTTAAGCTGTGGGCCGTAAACTGTGAGAGCCTCGTTAAAACGCTATTAATATTTTGTGCCTTTTGAATGCTTGCAGGCAGACCCCATTTTATTGCGCTCCACAGATGTTGTGTTTTCTGCACATTGAAGGGAAGACCCTCCACCAGTGAAAACATTACAACTCACTAAAGGCTCAGATAATGATTAGAGGTGTTTTGTTTTGTTTTGTTTTGTTTAGCAACGAAGTATTCTTAACTTCAAGGATATACATTGTTTTTTAGAGACTATAATATAGTGTGAACGTAACTTTTATATGCACTGGGAAACCAAAAAAATGTGTGTGATTTGCTTTATTGTGATACTTTATTGCAGTAGTCTGGAACTGAACACGTAATATAGCCAGGGTAACTCTGAATATGTATAAAATTGATTGCATTTTAACAACCAAACTATGTAAACCAGGGATCCTTCATCAAATCAAGTATTTATGTGACATTTTATTAGACATAAGGTAATGGCCAAACAGACATGCCTCTAATGCAAAGTCAGCTAACTTCAAGTTATCACAGCTGAGATAAACCATATTTCTAAAATACTTTTTAATACTACTCACTTTTTCAGATTAAAAAAAAATAGTAAGAATCAACTTGTATACCTTTCCTTACCCCAAAAACTCAATTCATGTGTCCATTCCCATAAAATGTAAGCCATGTATACATTCCAAAGGTTTAAAAGTCCATTGTCTTCTGTTTCTCCTGTCATTTCCCTATTACACCAAGACAAATTATACAAGGAAAATAATGGTTGCTGTCAGGAGCCACTGTCCAGCCTCTTAGAACTTGCCCTTATACCAACTTCTGTACCAGGCTTCGATACTTGTTCATGAAATAACACACTTCATGAGAGACCAAGTCAAATTTCAGTCTATTTTTAAAGACCGTATAATAAATGCTAATCTCAGATATACATTTTATGTCTTTCCACAGAATTCTTCCCCATGAGGCACAGTTCCACCATGGAATGTTGAAACAGGTACATGTTTCCATAAGGAGAAGTATGTTTTCTTGACGTGATTAAGTAATTAAACCACAATATGAAGTCATACTTTCTGGAATAAAATTATTAACATTCTTATAACAGCCACAGATAAGTCACCAGTCATATAAACCAGAAACCTCAAAAATGAAAGATGAGGGGGGGGGGAAGAGGAACAATGGTAATAATCTGAACAATAAAGATTTATTTTAAAAAAATAAAAGATGCCTCTGTAAAATGTTCAAATCTTCCTGTCGGAACTGAACAAAAAGCGCCATCTGCTGTGTGTTCAGGAGAATTTCCTGCTTCACATACTGAAATATGTCTCTTGACCAAAGTGGTGTGAAATAAGGCTGCAGATGAACAGATTATGATCACAAATTCAAGGATATTTTGAATAACAATACAAAAGAGAGAATACACCTTGCTTATTTTCTTCAGCATTTGGAATGTTACATAGCCTGTTGAGTAAGTATCTAAGCATCCTGTTGAAGTTACTATTTAGCAATGAAAGTTCACTAATAATTATACATGCAAAAAAGCTAATTTTTAAAACATTTCATGTTGCCAAATTACTTTATAATAGCAAAAATTGGAAAGGGCTCTGGCCTGTTTAGCCCAGTGGGTATAGAGCATTGGCCGAAGATGGAAGGCTCCCAGGTTCGATACTGGTCACGGGCAGGTACCTCGGTTGCAGGTTTGACCCGCAGCCAAGGTCAGGAGCATGTGCTGGAGGCAACCAATTGATGTGTCTCTCTCACATCAATATTTCTCTCTGTGAGTCTCTCCTGCTTACTTCCACTCTCTCTAGAATTCAATGGAAAAAATATCCCTGAGTGAGGATTAGCAACAACAACAAACAGTTGAAACGTCCTATAAAGAATGGTTTGGAGCATGGTCCAGATTCCCGCTTCAGAACCAAGACACTCAATTCCCAGCTGCTGAGAATACCAGTATTGATGGCTCACAGCTGAATACTCTCCCGTATCTCACCCTCTAACACGGTTTTGCCTCCTTTCCCTGGGGTATCCCACATTTAATGACTGGTTAATAACAGGGTGCAAAGGCCTGTTTCCTTGCATCAATTCAGGATGACTGAGTGGAAATCCCAGCTCATAGCCTCATGTGGTATTGGCTGAGGCCTCTACTGCAAGTTGTTCACAGTTAATGTCTCCCTCTTTCCAATTCTGCTTCCATCACTCCATTACAGATGTTGTTCCCAGGAGCACATCCCAATAATCTTTCTGTACACAAATCTCCCCTGTGCATCTGTTTCTCAAGGAACTCATCCTAAGAAAATTGGTATTGAAAGTGGTCCTGGAAATTAGACTCTAAAATGGGGTTTGGAGCAGCCAGCTGCCAACAGAACCCCATCCCTGATGAGTGGAGTACTGAGAGCACCTAGCAGTGCTGTGGCATTGGGATTACAAATTTGAATCCACTTATGCTGAAACGATGTCCTGACCTGCTTACCTGTAATTAAAACACACACACACACACACACACACACACACACACACACACACACAAATAAATAAAACATAAGACGTTCTGCATTTATTATATTGACTTTTCTCTATATATAATTTGGACAAGACTGCCCCCTCCTGGAGACGCTAGTGAATACTGGGGACTGTGGCGCTCTCATCTGCTTGGGGAATCAGTAATGGGACCTTGTTTGCCTCTCAACGCCAACTCCGTGTCTCTCCTTGAAATTAAACCAATGCCTAATTCCTCACAACCTCTGCGAACAAATTTTTTTTGTAGAGAAACAGGACTTCAAAGGACAACGTTTTAACGTGGAAATTTAAACAAACGCTGACATCTGTAGCTCGCAATATGCCACGTACTCTCTTAATCCTTACAACAGCCCAGTGAGGTGGGAACTATGATAATAAACACCTCCCCGTTACAGATGAAGAAATTAAGTTCTAAGGGAGTTTAAAGTGACCGGGCATTAAGCGAAAGTGTGAATGTCATCACTGGCTAATGAGAACTAATGGACTGGGTTAAAGTATTCGTTTGTGGGATGCACTAGAGCTCTGCTGGAAACAGACCGCTAGTCGGGATCAGGATTGTGTGTGTTTTAATTGCCATAAGTAGCTCTTTCTGTTTCTGATTTGAGAAACTGCTTTTTTCTCTGTTTATACCACAGGACAGGTGGGACTCCAGGGACTGCCTAGAACGCCAGCTCCGTAACTAGGTAACCGCCTCCCTCTACTGGGCATGCGCATAAAGCCTGCCGCTATTGGCAGGAGGCCCGACGGCCGCGAGCGGCGCGGCGGGATCCCAGCATCCCTTTCGCGCCTCCACCAAGATGGCGGCGCCCACGTTCAGGTGCATTGCCCCGAGCCGCTGGTTTTGTATTCCAAGCCCATTGGGAGTCTTGCCCCGGGGGCTGCGGGAAGCCCACTCGGGCGTGAAGGGGGTGCTGGCGATGCAGAAGGCGCGGGGTCTGTTCAAGGAGTTCTTCCCCGACAAGGGGACGAAGGTGGAGCTCCCGGAGCTCTTCGACCGGAGCGTCGCGGGCAACTTCCCCCAGACCATCTACTGCGGCTTCGACCCCACGGCGGACTCGCTGCACGTGGGGCACCTGCTGACGCTGCTGGGCCTCTTCCACTTCCAGCGAGCCGGCCACAACGTGATCGCCCTCGTGGGCGGCGCCACGGCGCGCCTCGGGGACCCCAGCGGCCGCACCAAGCAGCGCGAGGCGCTGGACGCGGAGCGCGTGGGGAGCAACGCGCGCGCCCTGCGCCGGGGGCTGGAGGCGCTGGCGGCTCGTCACCAGCAGCTCTTCCCCGATGGGCGCGCCTGGGGCAGCTTCACGGTGCTGGACAACGCGGCCTGGTACCGGGAGCAGCCGCTGGTGGACTTCCTGGCGGCGGTGGGCAGCCACTTCCGCATGGGCACCCTGCTGAGCCGGCTGAGCGTCCAGACGCGGCTCAGGAGCCCCGAGGGCATGAGCTTGGCCGAGTTCTTGTACCAGGTGCTCCAGGCCTACGACTTCTACTACCTGTTTCGGCATTACGGGTGCCGGGTCCAGCTGGGCGGATCTGACCAGCTGGGCAATATCACGTCGGGATACGAGTTCATCAACAAGTAAGGGTCTTTGGACCCTGGAGGAATCCTAGGACCAGATCATTGACTTTCGCGAGATAGTGATGCACTTGTTAGGATTGTGAATCGACGCCCGTCGTCCAAGCCCTCGTTGGTTTTTTTTTCCCCCCAGGAAGGGTCTGCAGTGGTGTTAATGTTATCCCTGGCCAGTGAGAATGTTTTAATTCTCCTCAGTAGCTCTTTTCTGTTTCTAATTTGAGAAACTGCTTTTCTTTGTTTCTACCCGAGCAGGTAGAGGTTTCCTTGAGTAGCCTCTGTTTTAGCTCCGCACCTTCCATGCAGGGAGGGACGAGCCACAGAGCTAGCCCATGTGCTACTCATTTTTTTTTAAATTCCCTTAACTCCTTTAGTGTGTCCACCTGACTCCCCCCTTAAGCAGCACCTCCCCTTGGCTCGCCCAGAGTCACTGGTTTAGTTGCTATTCCAGAATGACAAATGTCCACAAATAGAATGAATACTGTGAAAGCTGTAAGAGGTCACAAAAGTTTTCTTAGAGCAAGAGATCGCACAGAAATTTGCAGGGTGATTAATAGAACCTCCCATCACCTGCCTGTGCCTGAAACACATAATGAAGTTTTTCTTTATGCATAGGTTGACCGGAGAGGACGTATTTGGAATCACTCTTCCTCTGATTACAAGTACAACTGGAGCAAAACTGGGAAAGTCTGCTGGCAATGCTGTTTGGCTAAGCAGGGATAAGACATCTCCATTTGAACTGTATCAATTCTTTGTGAGGCAGCCAGACGATGAGGTTGAAAGGTGAGTTCTTAATAGTGTGCTGAGAAAAATTAAGCTCATAAGTTCATGATATAATTTTAGCATTGAATCTCTATGTCTGTTTAGTTGTTGTTTGTAAGTTCGATTATATTAAAGACATAAACAATTACAGCACAGAACATTATTAACTTTAACTGTCCTGAAGTTAAACTTAAACACTTTTGGTTGGTTAAAGCAGAAAACCACTGTGGTTGATAGAAAACTTAGATCCAAAGTCCTGATTTGCATCTGGCAAGTACAGTAAAACCTTTGATATAAGGACTAATTCTGGTGAAGGAGTGTCCATTAAAGTTGCAAGTCCTTGGGCAAGACATTTCACTTACACAAGACAGCAATTGTATGAAAAGTTTAATTTCACAAAAAAATGTTTTTCATATGTATTGTAACTTTAAATTTATACTGAATAGGTCTAGTAAATGTGTGCATTCATCAGTTACTGAGAGTAAGCAGATACCCTCAGCTGGGGCGTGGTTTAGCGCACACAGGAACAGCAGCTAGCACTGGTCAAAACTGCTGCAGAAAGTCATGCCATTCGACAACAGAACCAATAACCAAGCTCGATTCATTGTGATCATTTCCTGAACATTGTTTATAAGCAATGACTCTTGGATTTAAATATACAGACTATAGTTGTAATATTTATTTATGTAGGCAAAATTACTAGTGTTTTTTCCAACATGTGATCTATTCACCAGAGTTTATTAAAAATAACTGAATTAATAACAAAACAAAAAAATAACCTGTTAATGTAATTATAAACAAGTCTTGGTTAAAAGCATTTTAAAATTTACAGGGTGTTAACTTTCACATATGACAAATGGACCAGATTTTGTCTAATAAAGCCAAAGTCTGTTAAGTCAAGGTCTGCAAAATCGAGGGTTTATTGTATGTGAGCTCTGACTTCCCGTCCCCAATCTTCTCGTTATTTCCCTGTGTGTCAGATTAATGGTGTGTCTGTTCATGAAGTTGTCCATTTATCTAAAACATTTTTTGAAAGCGGGTAATTGCTGTCTTGTGTAAGTGAAATGTCTTGCCCAAGGAATGTAATATAAGTAAATAAACAGGTGAGGGCAAGTAGTCTGAATGGGTGATATTTCTAGCAGGGAAACAGTGTGGTTCCGAATGCACATTTCAGCTTGCCACAATGGGGAGATTTGATGCAATGGTGCAGTAGACAGAGGAAGCCTCACAGTTTGTAGGCATCATGTTATAGAGTAGGGTCAGCTGGCAAACGCCAGGCAAATTCAGAAAAGTAATATTCCAGTGAGTCCCCTGATGGAATTAAGACAATATGTTTAGTCCATTGTTCCTGAAAAGTCTTAAGCATTTTGCCAAGTTTGAGATGGACTAGGGAGAGGAGCCATTTGGGCAAGTGATGAGGCCTCTGATGTGGTGATATGTCCCTGGAGTGTCATCTCTAGTGGATAGGGCATAATCATCTCCACTGGCAAACTCTTGAGCTGGGATGATATCACCTAGGCATTGTCCTCTTCAGTGATAAGTCCCTCTCACTAAGGGTGCGGTCCTCTGGAGTGGTTGCCACTAGTGGGTTGGTGACCCTTCCATGTGGCTATCCAGTTGGGGTTTTGATCATGGGCTAGGGCAGTGGTTCTCAACCTTTCTTTTTTTTTTAAAATTAAATCTTTATTATTCAGATTATTACATTTGCTTCTCTTTTTTCCCCTCCATAGCACCCCTCCACCCAGCTCCCACCCCTCCCTCTGCCCTTAGCTCCCCCCCATTGATCTCATCCATAGGTGTATGATTTTTGTCCAGTCTCTCCCTGTACACCCCACACCCCTTTCCCCCTGAGAATTATCAGTCCACTCCCTTTCTGTGCTCCTGCTTCTAGTATATTCACCAGTTTATTCTGTTGATCAAATTTTTAATTCACCTAATTTTTAGATTCACTTGTTGATAGATATGTATTTGTTGTTCATAATTTTTTGGCTTTTACCTTTTTCTTCTTCCTCTTCTAAAAGAGTACCCTTCAGCATTTCATATAACACTGGTTTGGAGTTGATGAACTCCTTTAGCTTTTTCTTATCTGTGAAGCTCTTTATCTGCCCTTCAATTCTGAATGTTAGCTTTGCT
>PVJN01029137.1:0-26670 GCA_004026805.1 Lasiurus borealis | reverse complement strand
TTTCTCTTGCAATCTGGGACCACTGATTCCTAACCATTCACTTGCCTGCCTGCCTGATCGCTTTTAACCACTCTGCTAGCCTGCCTGATCACCTCTAACTGACTCTGCCTGTCTGCCTGATCACCCCTAACTGCCCTCCACTGCTGGCCTGCTTGCCCCCAACTGCCCTCCTCTGCTGGCCTCATCTCTCCCCTAACTGCCCTACCCTGCCAGATGATCTCTCCTCAACTCCCTTCATCTGCTGGCCAATTTGTTTCTGATTGGTAGGTTTCTATGCCAGTCAGTGTCAAAAGCTCCACCTCCTAGGCAGCCATTGGTTCCTCACAGTTGACCCAGATTTGCTTCTTATTGGTCAGTTTTTATGCCAGTCAGTATCAAAAGCTCCATCCCCTGGGCAGCCATTGGTTCCTCACATTTCACCTAATTTGGTTCTGATTGGTCAGTTTCTATGCCAATCAGCATCTCTAGGCCTATCAATGGAGCCTGATCAGAAAGGCAGGGCTAATCAGTAGCCACAGTGGAGGACTGGAGAGAAATAAAGTTGCACCTGCTGGCCAGACTGGGAGAGAAAGTGAGAGGCAAATGCTAATCAAAAGCTGCAAGAGAGGTAACAGCTCAGTCCCTGCTTCTCTCTTCAGGCCTCTCTCTGGCCCTGATTTTCAGCCCCCTCAGCAGTCAGTGCTAGGGCACCCTGTCTGCCACAGAAGGCGCTGACTGCAGGACTGACTTCCGGTTGGTCGAACCTCAGTTGTTACTGGTTGTTATGACCCAGGGTTTTTACATATTAGGATAAATGAACATCACATTCTTTTTTTAAACATCACATTCTTTTCTTATCACATGCATAGTTATTAATGTACCAATTTTCCATCACAAGTCTAATTTTAATATATAATATGTGTAGCTTTTGTTTAAGAACCAAATATGCATTTAGTGCTGAAACGGGACCGTCCCCTTTGCCCTTTGCAGGTATAGGATGCCAGGAGCTGCTGGGCACCAAGTCATGTTCACCATTGTGCTAAACACAGCTCTTGTTTTCTATCTGGACCATATTGTCAAAAACAGCCTGGCTGGCATGGCTCAGTGCCTGAGTGCCTACTTGTGACCCTGGAGGTCATGGCTCAATTCCTGGTCAGGGCACATGCCCCGGCTGCAGGCTCAATCCCCAGTGTGGGGCATGCATGAGGTAGCCAATCAATGATTCCCTCCCATATCGCTGTTTCTCTCTCTCTCTCCCTCTCCCCTCTTCTCTGAAATCAATAAAAATATATTTAAAAAAAGAAAAAAGGAACCAATCTTCTAGCATAGACATTTTCTGCCAGGAACCTGCAAGCTTTTGAGAGCACAATACTCTCCAAAGGAGGGAAAATCCCGTGGAAAGTGAAATATACACTAAATGAGCATGTAATCCAACTAAATACCAAATTAATATTAATAAACCATTCAGTCAGTGCCAAATAAAGTCCCACTCACTCTTCTTTTCTGTCGAAAGCGAAATATTCTTCAATTTTTCCGTCTACATCGTAGACCTCTTCCTGCAGGGATGACCATGCCGCTAGGTCGGCCACCTCTGTGCTGTCGGGACCTGGCAGGGGCTGGGCTGCAGGTGCTGCTGGGAGTATTTGAGAGCCGGAGATGCACAGCCTATGGCGAAACAGATTCTCCATGGGAGCTTATAGAATGTCAAGAACACAATACAGTGGTACCTCGAGACACGAGTGCCCTAATATACAAGATTTTTGAGATACGAGCCGTCGAGCGAGCGATTTTTGCTTTGAAATATGAGCAACATTTGAGATACGAGTCATCACGCGGATCGGCCGGCTGCACACAACCCACCAGTTTACCGCGACTCGAGCGTCTCATAGTTTCCCACGCCTCAAGGTTACGGCACGAATTAAACTCGTATCTCGAGGTACCACTGTATGTGCATGATAATGGTAGGTCTTTAAATGATCCAGAAAGCACAGAATCCCAAATTTAAAAGTCACTGAAATATTACATTTCACAAAAGTCATATCCTTAGAAGCAACGTTTTTAACATAAGCATCATTAAACATTTGAAGGGCCTCTTGGAAGCCTAAATTTTTCTGCAAATTTGCATCCTCTTTGCTACAACAAAAGTGTGTCATGGCGCCATCCCAAGTATGTGTGACTGGCAAGGAGGCGTTCACTGGAATCTGTTGGTGAGCAAAAGAAAATGGCTGCAGCTGTATTCTTCTCAGCCAGTGCCTTGGGGCTTAGGATCCAGTCATTTTGATTTTGTTTCTAGCTCACCTTTCAGAGATTCTTTGAAACAAGGGTTGAAAAGTTAACTTCCTTGGACAGCTGGTGTTGCTCAGTGGTTGAGCTTCGACCTATAAACTAAGAGGTCACAGTTCGATTCCTGGTCAGGGCCCATGCCCAAGTTGTGGGCTCAGTCCCCAAAGTGGGGTGTGCAGGAAGCAGCTGATCAATGCCTCCCTCATCATTGATGGTTCTATCTCTCTCTCCCTCTCCATCCCTCTCTGTAATCAATAAAAATATATTTTAACTCTCTTGATATTGATATTGCGCGCACACACACACACACACAAACATACACATACATTGTCGTCATTATCATCAATCATCATCATCATCATTATCATCATCAATCATCATCAATCATCATCATCATCAATCATCATCATCATCATCATCATCATCAATCATCATCAATCATCAATCATCATCAATCATCATCATCATCAATCATCATCAATCATCATCATCATCATCATCATCATCTGGAATCAGAAGCATCTTGTAAAAATAATGCTTTGTACCTGCCCTTCAGTGAAATATAAACTTGCAAAGTAGTGGACCGAGGCTCGCGGCTGAGACGGATGTGAAAAAGCATCACTAAAATGCCATTAAAACTGCTTTTTGGAAGCAGCTTGTGGGAACTTACTGCCTGATGTCGCTGCCGCGCTGACGGGCATCCGGGGCGGCTGCGTGACCTGCCGAGCGAGGCTCGCTGGCCTGGAAGTGGCGGACCCCGTCATCGGTCGGCGGGATGACCTGTCTCCCCAAGACTCTGCCAGGTGTAAAAACAGAGAGAACTGTTCCTATTTTTATTGGAAAAGGGAATAGGTTTTGCAACTTTAAAAGTCATATAACGTACTCTCTGAAGCAATCGGGAACATACTGTACGGGGGAAGGGTCCTGGCATCCCGGGAAGCCACAGGCTGTAAGGGAGAGGCCAGACTGTTCTTGCCACTGGCCGTCTGGAGGCCACGTTCTCGGGCGTCTGGGCCACTGACTGACCTTGTCTGAGGGGGCAGGCCAGACAGAAGGATAACAGTCACCTAGAGATAAAGTCTATCTGATCCTTACATCTAGGGCACTGGTTTTCAGCTGTTTTCCTCTCATGGCACACATAAACTAATTACGAAAATTCTGCGGCACATCACAAAATACATATACAGTGGTACCTCGAGATACGAGTTTAATTCGTTCCGTAACCCTGAGCCGTGGGAAACTATGAGACGCTCGAGTCTCGGTAAACTGGTGGGTCGTGTGCAGCCGGCCGATCCGCACACTTACTCCTATCTCAAATGTTGCTCATATTTCAAAGCAAAAACCGCTTGCTTGACGGCTCCTATCTCAAAAATCTCGTATGTGAGGGCACCCGTATCTCGAGGTACCACCGTATTTTTTGACACGTAAATTTTTAAAACACGTCATACCTGCCTGTTTAGCCAAGGGCACTGACTGCTTGTCCCTTAGATTGTCAAATAAAAATATGACAATAGCCATCGCTTGTGAATGTTTCAAAATTACACTATTTTTATTGTGCTATCAGCAAAAAATATATGATTGGTGTGCCACAGAATGTTAGTAACTAGTGTGTGTGTGCCATGAGAGGGAAAGGTTGAAAACACTCATGGAGGGTAATGCAAGCACACAGAAGCTCTCTATCAATGTTAACGAAGATCAACCTAACGAATAGAAAGCCATAAATATGCAGACTTGGCTTAGGTTCCTTGCAATTTCTTCTTCTGTCCTCCCCTCCTTCATTTCTTATCTTAACTGTGTGCGTTAACAGCGACAGGAGCGGGTCTGAGCTCCTGACACGGTGGCGGGCTCCCGGGCCCAGAAAAGTCAGCACCCACAGGTAAGAGCCGAGGCCCCTGCTGCATTCTCTGAGGCGGAGGCTTACAGAGGACTGAAGAGAAAAGATAAAAACATCCCTCGTCAAGAATGTGTGAAAGGTCCCTGGTGGAGGTCACCAGAAGGTCTGCTGATCCTGTGTGAATATTGTCATTTTCCTCCCCAGCACAATACAGAGGGCCTGCGGAGAGCCTATATGGACTGCCCCCTCAGTAGTCTGGCTGAGTCATTGAAAGAAGACAAACTTCCCTTTATATCCAATCACAGTCTCCATCTTCGATATAAAAACAACAAGTGATCCTTCCTCCATAAGGAATCTTGGCGCCATGGTCAGGTTCATGTATCTAATCGCTCGGCAAATAATGACCCTGTCCCTCCGCCACCCCCGAGCTGTGCCCTACTTTCAGTCCTGAGGACGCACACGTGTTGCTCGCATCCTGGTGACCATGGAGGGAAAGGGTGACCTCCTGTCTTGCATGTGTTCTCAGGAGGAGCTAGCTGTGCTCCTCAGAAATTGAAATGACCTAGAGCAGTGGCTCTCAACCTTTCTAATGCTGCGACCATTTAGTACAGTTCCTCGTGTTGTGGTGAATCGTAATGTAAATATCTGTGTTTTCTGATGGTCTTAGGTGACCCTGCTAGTGGTTCTCAACCTGTGGGTCACTGCTGTAGAGCCTAAGACCATCAGAAAACAGGTCATGACCCTCAGGTTGAGAACCGCTGACCTAGAGTATAGGGATGTCTCCGTAGGTGCCCAGGCACCATCCCCAAAGATGCGATATCTCAGCAAAGGGCACGGGTTCTGGACACATATTTTGACCAGGCCAGCGTTTCCGTCCAAATGTACTCATTGTGTTGAACAAGTCTCGAGTGGGCGGTGCCCAAACCCATTGTGGTGAATGACCATGAGCGACCCCCTACCTCAGATGGACAGATCGTCTCGCCCACTCGCTGCATTCAGCCACGAGGTTCTGGGTCTGTGGGCTCACTTTCCCTTCGAATAACATTTCTTCAACCTCCCGGAATAACTGCTGTACTTTCCGTGCACTGGCTTTGTCAAACTCCTAAAACAGAAATGCACATTTGGTTACAAGACTAAAAGTGGCAGACGTAACGGCTTCATAATCCATGATGCTAACATGGTTAAAGCACCCAGTATGACAAGATAGAATAAGTGGATTTTGTGGTCAGACACACCAGTGCTGCCATATTCAGTCTTCTGATAAATTGTATCCCACTCTGGCCTACAGTTTCAATAACTATTAAGTAGAGGTCATCTACTACGTGAGTTATGAGTCATACTTGAAATTTTACGTAGATATAGGAGGGAATTGCCTGGGTATGGTTTGAGAGAGGGCTTCCTTTCCATTTTGTCTCGATTGCATTTGGCTGCTTTTGCAAATATTCTCTATCAAAAAATAAATAAGCTGAAACCGGTTTGGCTCAGTGGATAGAGCATCGGCTTGCGACTGGGTTTGATTCTGGTCAAGGGCATGTACTTGGTTGCAGGCACATCCCCAGTGGGGGTGCGCAGGAGGCGGCTGATTGATGTCTCTCTCTCATCGATGTTTCTGACTCTCTATCCCTTTCCTTTCCTCTCTGTAAAAAAATCAATAAAATATATTAAAAAGAAAAGTAAATAAAAGTGTTTAAAAGCAACGGTAGGTTCTGGAGTGATATACATCCTACCTAATAAAGAGGGAATATGCTAACTGACCCTCCCACCATCACAAAGATGGCAGCGCCCATAGCCAATAGGAGGGAATATGGTTATGGATTGCCACGCCCTCAAAGATGGCAGCACCCACAGCCAATAAGGAGGAAATATGCTAATTAACTGCCATGCCCTCAAAGATGGTGGTGCTCACAGCCACAAGATGGCGGCACCCAATCACCTTAGCCTTGCCAGGGCGGCAGGCATACAGGAAGACCTGCCTCTGGAGTCGCCCAGTCCCCCCAGCCCTCAGCTGTCCAGGGGCAGCCTGGGGCACAGGCAAGCCTCAGATGGTGGCAGCCCAGCAAGCAAGCTTCAGATGGCAGCTGCCCAGCCACCCAGGGTCACCCGAGGCTCCGGTAAACATGGCCGGCCGAGGCTGGTGTTAACGGCAGTGGCAGCAGCAGAGGTGTGATGAGGGAGAGCATGACCTTCCCCTGATCTTTGGGTCGACTCCCGCCCCTGAGGGCTCCTACACTGTGAGAGAGGGCAGGCCGGGCAGAGGGACCCCTCCTCCACGGCATGAATTTTCACGCACTGGGCCTCTAGTTCTATAAATGAAAGCCATAAGAGTCTGGTGCTAACGGCTTTGGCTCAGTGGATAGAACATCGGCCTGCGGACTCAAGGGTTCCAAATTCGATTCCGGTCCAGGGCATATACCTTGTTTACTGGCTCATTCCCAGTAGGAGGCATACAGGAGGCAGTTGATCAACATTTCTCTGTCATTGATGTTTCTAACTCTCTATCCCTCTCCCTTCTTCTCTGTAAAATCAATTATATATGTAAATATCTCTCTGGATAATTACATGAAAATCCAGAATTTGGACAGTGCGAAGCCATGACTCTCAGCCTTCTTCCCGCCTGTACACTCAGGAGCAAAGAGTGCGAGTGGGTTGGCAGGGAGTGGGCGTGGGGTGGTGGCTGCTTATCGGAAGTGAGAGTCACACTTTGAAGAGTCCCTGAGTGACTCAGAGCTGGCTCCCTCCCGGCATCCCCTCCCACACTCTGAAAACCGCAGCTGTAAGATGGTGGGAGGGAGAGGGGCGAGGGGAGAACTGCTAGGAAAGGGAGCAAAGAAAAACACAATCCAAGAGAGTGCAAGAGCTCGAACACCCCAGGGCCACAGTGGAGGCTCCCAGTCACAAGGGGTTCACCAAAGGCCATGCCGGGATGCTCAGGGGCAGCTGAGGGGGCGAAGGGGGCAGGAGGCTGTGCAAAGGGCAGAGCACCCAGCAGAGCTGCAGACTGAAAGCCTGCCTGGCTCCACACCCCGCTCCGGGAAGTGACAAAGACAAGGTCACCGTTCACAGCTTCCACAGCGTTAGAAGGTGGAAGTAAAACATCTGCTTAGAAATCCTCTAACCATGGCGATTTTTAGAAAATATATTTTATTGATTTTTTTTTTACAGAAAGGAAGAGAGAGGGATAGAGAGCTAGAAATATCGATGAAAGAGAGACATCCTTCAGCTGCTTCCTGCACACCCCACACTGGAGATGTGCCCGCAACCTTAGGTACATGCGCTTGACCGGAATCGAAACTGGGACCTTTCAGTCCACAGGCTGATGCCCTATCCACTGAGCCACACCGGTTTCAGAGAACCATGGTGATTTTTTAGTTTTCATTTTACCCACATCTTCCTCTGGAGTTCCTACTGTCAGTGTCTGTCCCGAATTCCCCGCCATAGATCTCACATAAGAAATTAAATCTAACACACAGAGAGAGGGCGGGAAGAAAGTAGAAAAAACAAAACTAGGAATAGCTGAGGCTTTGAGTGATGGGAATATAAGTGATTTTTTGTTTTTTTCTTATATGCTCTGTATTTTTAAGATTTTATGTGTGACATAGAAATGATTTTATATGTATGGCTATGTATGTGTATAATAGGTAATGCTCTTAAAATTGGTAAAAAGATATGTATAAAAGTAAGAAGGCAGCCCTAGCCTGTTTGGCTCACTAAATAGAGCATCGGCCTGCACACTGAAGGTTCCTGGGATCACTTCCTGTCACGGGTACATGCCTGGGTTGAGACATTGATGCCCAGTGTGGGGGAAGGGGTGTGCAGGAGGCAGCCGGTCAGTGAATCTCTCCCATCACTGATGTTTCTATATCTCTCTTCCTCCCTTTCCTCTCTGAAATCCATAAAAAATGTTTTTAATAGTAATAATAAGAAGAACAAAGCCCTGTCTGGTGTGGGTCAGTTGGTTGAGTGTCATCCTATGCACTGGTTCAATTCCCTGTCAGGACACACGCCTTAGTTGCAGGCTCCATCCCCAGTAGGGGGTATGCAGAAGATTCTTCTCTCTCTCGAATGTTTCTCTCTCTCTCTCTTCCCCCCCCCCCTCTTTTCCTCTCTCTCTCTCTCTCTCAAGTCAATAAAAAAATGAAAGAGAGAGAGAGAGAGAGAGCCCTCGCCAGTTTTGTTCAGTGGATAGAGCATCGGCCTTTGGACTGAAGGGTCCCTGGGTTTGATTCCTGTCAAGGGCAATACCCGGGTTGTACCCCCGTTGGGGTTGTGCAGGAGGCAACTGATCAGTGATTCTCTCTCATCATTGATGTTTCTGTCTCCCACTCCTCCCTTCCTCTCTGACATCAATAAAAATGTATTTAAAAAATAAAAATAACTTAAAAAAATAAGAAAGCAACTCTTCTCTATACACTGTAATCATGCAGTTACACAAAGTATTCTGAGACATACTTCATCTCTCCACGAGCAAATGGAGCTCCTTTCGGTGGATAAACCTGTGGTCGAGGTCGAACTCGGTGTCCCAGACCTGCACCAAGAGCTGTGGGCTTCTGTGGGTGTGAGGCTTCCACTGGATGAAAACGGTGACCCGGACTCACTGCAGGAACAAACAGAGCAACATAAATAATATTAGAGGCCCTGTGCACTCAGGAGGGGGATCCCTCCGTCTGGCCTGAGCCCTCTCGCAGTTCGAGAGCCCTAGTGGGGAGTAGGCCTAAGCCATCAGTTGGGCACCCTTAGAATCGCAGGCTCACGCCCCTTGTGGGAGCACACGGACCATCAGGGGGGAACTCTGGCATTGAGTGTCTGCTCCCCGGTGGTCAGTAAGCATCAGAGTGACCGGTCATTCCATTGTTGGGCTGAAACGGGGTCTCTGACATCCCGCTGATTGTGAAAGGGCACAGGCCAGGCTGAGGGACCTCACTCGTGCATCATTGGGACCAGGGAGGGACCTCGGACAGGGGGAGGGGCTCAAGGGCGTGTCTGGCTGGTCTCGCTCAGTGATGGGCTCTGACGCATCAGTACGGATGTGTCAGAGCCCATCAGTAAGCAAACCTACTGGTCAGAACGTCTGCCCTTTAGAGGTCAGTGCACGTCATAGCAAGTAGTTGAGTGGCCTTAGCATATCATTAGCATATTATGTTTTGATTGGCTTAATGGCCAACTGGATGACTGGACATTAGCATATTAGGCTTTTATTATATAGGATTTCCTGAGAAGAAGTTGGGCTGAAAACTGTCCTTTTTTTTCTGAGCTACTTCCTTTTTCTTTCTTTAAATACATTGGTCTATTTCACAGCACACAGAATTTTGAAACACTGATGCAATGTAACATTTCACCAATTTTAGTTTTATCTGAAAATAAAACTGCTCGTCTACTTTTAGCAATTCACGGCCAATCTCCAATTTTGTTTCCCAAATTCATTATGGGCACATTTTGGTTTTGCAATCAGAAGTGTTGGATAGGTTAATTCTTACCAGGTGTATTTATCAATGGCTTTCTGCACATTTCTTGTAAAATGTGTGGGTAAAGGTTCTTTGCTTTTTACAGGAAAATTGTGTTTCCCAGATCCTTCTGACAGTCCTCTCCTGAAAAATAAAATAAAATATTAGAAGTATTTCTACCATAACAATATAATTTTATTCATTAAGACTTTTAAAATTTCCCTTTGTTTCAAGTTACTCCCTCCCTCCTGCCATGTACCCCTATACCTGCACACACATGCCACATAGCCATCCAATGTGAATGAATCAACATTACATTTATTTTTTTGTCAGATCAGCAAAAAAGTCTATTTTTGGCGGTGCTGCAGAATTTCAGTAACTAGTTTGTGTGCCATGAGATAAAAAAGGTAGAAAATTGCTGCGCTGTATAGATAGATCAGGTTGATCTTGCTCATTGCTATTATTATTAGCAAATGCTGCCCTATGAAAATGTTCTTGTTAACCTGCACCTCCCACAACATTTCTTAGTATCCGTCTCTTTTTGTTTGTATTTCTTTAAATTTAAAAAATTTTCAATTACAGTTGACTTTCAGTCTTGTATTTGTTTCAGGTGTCCAGCATAGGGGTTAGACATTTATATATCTAGAAGTGATCCCCTGACATTTCAAGTACCTACTTGGCACCATACACACTTACTACATACAATATGATTGACTATTCCCTGTGCTGTACTTAACACTCATGAATCTGTACTTCTTAATTCCTTTACCTTCCTCACCCAGCCCCCCAACCCACCTCCCATCCGGCAACCATCAGCTTGTTCTCTGCATCTGAGAGTCTGTTTCTCTTTAGTTTGTTTACTTTGCTCTTTAGATTAAACATATATGTGAAATCATATAGTATTTGTCTTTTTCTCTCTGACTTATTTCACTTAGCATAATACCCTCTAGGGCCATCCATGCTTTTTTAAATGGCAAGACTTCTCTTTGTTATGGCCAAGTAATCTACTAGTCCTGACACATAAAAAGCCAGGGGCCATCACAACCTAAACAACCGGACAGACAGCCAAACAGCATGCTGCGGCATGAGGCCCAGAGAGAGAGGCAGGGCCTGATCAGCAGCTGCTGCGAGGCTGCAGATCAGGCCTGGAGAGAGAGACAGCGGGGCCATTCTGGACTTCCCAGAGGAGCCAATGGCTGCCTAGGAGGCGGAGCTTTGGACACTGACTGGCATAGAAACCAACCAATGAGAACCTAATCTGGGGGAACTGCAAAGGCAGAACCTAAGGTGGGGGCTGGGGAGGGGTTTTAAGGGCAACAGCTGTTTGGTATAAGGTGTAAGAATGCGGTTCCATTGTTTAATAACTGGTTTGGCAGTAGAGTGTATATGGCTGGCTATCAGTCCAGATATACGGATTAGGTATTTTTGTCTCCCAAAAGCATCTCCTTCTGCTGAAACAGCCCCCACCCCAATTTAAACAATCCTATCCTATATCATCTATCTATACTAATAAAAGGATAATATCCTAATTAGACCAGGTCAGCCAGCCATCTTCCAGATGTTCGACTTCCTTCTGGACCAAGCTATGGTGGTGGGGGCCAAGGCAGAGGCAGTTAGAGGTGAGATCAGGCTGGCAGGGGGTTAGGGGCAATCAGGCCAACAGGGAAGGGCATTTGTGGCATGACCAGGCTGGCAGGGGTGGGCAGTTGGGGGCGACCAGGTCAGCAGGGGAGGGCAGTTGGGGGCAACCAGGCCAGCAGGGGAAGGCAGTTGGGAGCATTAGGCAGGCAGGCAGGTGAGTGGTTAAGAGCCAGTGGTCCTGGATTGTGAGAGGGATTTCTCAGATTGGAGAGGGTGAAGGACACTCCCTCCCATGCACAAATTTCATGCACTGGGTCCATAGTATATATACATGTAAAAACCCAGGGATCAGAACAGCAGAACAACCATAATGACTGGCAATGACGTGCACTGTGGCAGCCAACCAGCCTGATCCAGGGCCATATTAGCACTTCCTGACCAGCCCAGCTCCCAATCAGCACCCCTAGCTGTCCTGGCTGGCATCCAACAACCTGATTGGGGGCAGGATCAGCCAATCAACCCACCACAGCCCCTCCCTCCAGCCAGCCAAAGTCCCAATTGGCCTCTTACACACCATTCATATCCATTTCATATCCATTTACTAACTTCCTTTCATCTCAGACACTGCTATTATAAAGAAAGGGCAAATAGCAATATTAAAATATTTTCTCCAATTAATCCCCTTTTAACGTGCATGAATTTCATGCACCAGGCCAATAGAATTAGATAGATAGATAGATAGATAGATAGATGGAATCCACACTATCTTTATCCACTCTTCTATGGCTGGAATGGCCAGACTAAAAAATAGTCTCCAAATTCAAGACATTTCTGGAAAATATTTTAACCTTTATAAAGAAAGAAAATTCACAATAGCTGGTATCTCCAAAAAAATGGAGATTACAACAGAATGGAGTGCCTTCTGCACTCAGTTAGCTTTTCTTGCTCCTTAGCATCTCCGCTCCTTTGGTGCAACTTGAAAAGGCATTCCCATTTGTTTTTGTTTCCAACTGAGTAATTTCTTCCTCCAGAACATTCACCCTTTTCCCGAGGTCACGGGGTGGGTGGGAGGAGTGGGAAGCAGGAAGTTCAGACTGAGAACATTCTTCACAAACGGGAGAACTAGTTTCTCTCCTCCCCTCAGACCATGTCCTGGCCAAGAGGCCCTCTCCTGCTCACTCAGAGTGAAGCGAGGCCAGCAGGCCTCCAGGACAGGGGTGCTGGCCAGGTAGGGGGTGGGGTGGGGAAGACTAGAAAGTGGACGCTTTGGAGCGACTTTCAGACACTTCTCCAACTTTTTCTCCTCTGCTCCTCCCCGCGGTTGCAAAGCCTCTGGACTTCTGTGGACCTTCTCCAACTTCCAAGGTCAGCGTGACGGCTCAGACATTGGACCACAGAGTTCAGGAGAATTCTGAAGACGACCTTGAGCCCATCCATCCACTCAGTGACGGCCCAAGGTCACAAGGAGGACAGGGGTGCGGCTGGTCTTTGCAGGAACCACAGGTCACTGACATTGGAATGTAAAAACAGAATCTGCAAACCTTTACCTTTTGCTTTTCCCTTTTACGACTTGATTTGCGTCATTGGTTCCTCTGTCTTCCGGTTGTGCAGTATTGCACTGTTATTTCATGCAATGTTCTCAACATCTTTATCCTGCATCAGCCCTACCTTCTAGGAAAACGTGCACCACTTACAGGATGCGTCCCACATATACCTTCAAACTGGAACTTGGTGGTGGAACATTTAAGCGGTTATGACACACCCCGTAGACGTGTCACAGTTCTACCCAAACTCCTTACATATTAGAGGTGAAAACGTCAGCTTCGGGGGTGCATTCAGGGCTGCTCCTTTGCAGACAGGACCTCTTTGGGGTGCAAACTCAAGTACAACCAGGAGCCGCCCTGCATCAGCTTGCTGATGGACCAAAGTGAAGGCCGCTCCCAGCCTCCCTGAGTCCCTCCATTCTAGGGGTCAAGGCCATGACCTGCTCATGGGCTTTGCCTGTGAAAAGCCGCCTCCTGCTGGCCCGCACCGGCGTCTGCAGACACTCAGGCAGCGGCCTGGGATTCCTGCCCAAAGGCGGTCAGACAGGAAGGAGCCTGTGTGCCCGGGCGGACATGCGGGTGACTTTCTGGAAGGAGCGGCCTTTGCGAGCCGCCCCTCCCTCCCGCGCGCGCAGGCGGCCCCGCTTCACCCGGAACCCGCTGGCAGCGCCTGGGCCGGGGCGCGGGGGAGACGGTCCCGCTTTGCGGCAGGAAACCGCGCACAGGGCCCGCCCGCCCGCCAGAGCCCCGTCCCTCCCTCCCGGCCCCGCACTTACCCGATCACCACCAGCCCCGGCCCCGCGCGCGCCTCTCCGGGCCCCGGCCCCGCGCCTCCAGGCCCCGGCGCCCCGGCGCGCCCCGTCCCCGCGCGGAGCCCCTGCGGGCGGCGGGCACCGCGCCCCCGCGCCCCCGGCCCCGCGGCGCCCCGCCCGCCCAGCGCGGCCCCCCGCCCGGCGGACCCCGCACCGGCGGCCGCGTCGCGCCGGGGACCCGCGAGCCTCCAGCGGCGCGGCCCGCGGAGGAGGCGGCTCGCCGGGCGCGCAACGCGGCTCCCCGCGCCCGATCCGGGGGCCCCGCCAGGCCGGTCCCTCCGCGCCCGCCCGCCCGCCTCCGCCCCGGCGCCGCCCCCGGAGGTCGCGTGGGGGGTCCCCGCTCCCCGCCTCCCCGTCCCCCCGTCCCCGGACCCGGACCTCCGGGCCGCGGTTCCCCCTCCCGCCGCCAGAGGCCGGGCTTCGCGGTCCGGCAGCCGCGCTCGGGCGAAGGGCGCTCGGCCTCTGGCACCGGCCCCGCGGCCGCTCCGGCTCCAGGGCGCCGGGCTGGGCAGCTCTGTGCGGACTGTCCGCCGTCTCTCTGTCCATCGCGTCTCCCCCCAGACCCCCAAGTGAGGCCAGAGGGGCGCCGCGGCCCGGGTGCGGATGCATCTTACCGGTCCCCGTTTCCCGAGAACCTGGCAACACGCTGGGGATGCTGGAGTGAAATGCAGAGTCCGGTTCATAGTTGTGGGGAGATGCCCCGGGCATACGGGGTACCAGAGACCTGAAAGCAGGCTCTGGACATAGCTCTCTGCTTTCTCACCCTTCAGTTTAATAAACAAGAATTCTGAGTGCAAAGTCTCTGCTTTCTCACCATTCAGTTTAATAAACAAGAATTCTGAATGCAAAGTCTAGACATAGCTCTCTGCTCTCTCACCCGCAAGTTTAATAAACAGAGATGTGAATGCAGAGTTTAGACATAACTAAACAGATTGGCTGGAAAAATGTTGATGCCTATGTGCAAGATCTTGCAGGGTCTTGATTACTTAGAAGGTCAGTGACTGTGTTTGCAAATATGTACCTGATTTGTGTAACCCCTCCTCTGCTGGTGCTTAAATACTATGCTGGAAATAAACTCGGGGCTGCAGACTCAAGTCTCAGACCTCCCAACCCCACCTTTTCTTGTCTGTCTTTTTCTTATCCTCACCCCCTCAATCAGGTACCGTTCGATTGCCGGCAGGCAGGCTCCGGCACATAATAACAACGCATCACGGTTGGTCCATTAATGGTGACACATGTGCCATAATACGATGAGATGTGGATAACAAGAAGCAACTTTTCTGTACATTTAAAAACTTCTATTTTAAAATGTGTTGAACTCCTCTAGACATTTAAGTGGATTTTACGAATAACTACAATAAGACCCATAAAACAATGTTGTGTTTATTTATATTATTGCGAACAATGATCTCAGAAAGTGCTAGTAAGCTATGAAGCTCACAGCTTATGTGAAATTATAGAGAAATATAGAGTTCGTATACGATTTATAATAAAAAATGAAAAATATATTACCTACGTGGCATAACGTATCAGGGCATTATTTTAGGTGATTACAACAAATGTCAATAGTTATATCTTATAAATAATAACATAAACCTGCTTTATATGAATTGTTATTTAGGAGAGCCTATGTAAAGCCACATACAACTACAAGGTGTTCCAAAAAACATATGCACACGCTTTGAATAATTATAAAGGCAGTGTTTGCGAAAATGCATTTCATTTTCAAAATGGAACAGAAGCAGCTGCTGAAGTGTGTGTACATTTTGGGGACACATTGTATTTGATTGGATTAACGTTTTATGCCATACTGCAAGGTCACCCCTAGATGTCAATCTTTCCCGTGTTTTGTCACTGAAAGCCAGGCCAGATGGATTTTGTTGCTTTTTGCAAAATGTAGGACGTAGTGAAAATTCATTTCAGTGCAGACGCAGAATCCGGTTTAGACAGGAAATCACTTTTGCGGCGAGCAATATGGAGTATGCTCAGCCAGCAGAGAGCGGCCAGATGCTGACACACACAATGGAATAATGCTCCCACTCCTGCAGGTCCCGGAACTACAACCTTACTTCTCAGCTCACAACCCCGTGAAAGGTGGCTACTTTTTTGTACAGGAAAGCGATATTAAGTAACCTACCCAGGCCAAACACCTTTATATACATCTGTTTACTCTGACTTCGAAACATACCCTCTTCCATAAGATGTTCTATGGCCATCTATAGTCCATTTGTCACATATCCTATACAGTGGTACCTCGAGATACGCGTGCTCTAACATACGAGATTTTTGAGATACGAGCCGTGGAGCGAGCAATTTTTGCTTTGAAATACGAGCAACAGTTAAGATACGAGTAATCGAGCAGATCGGCAGGCTGCACATGACCCACCAGTTTACCGTGACTCGAGCATCTCATAGTTTCCCACGCCTCAAGGTGACGGAACGAATTAAACTCGTATCTCGAGGTACCACTGTATAATAAAAGGCTAATATGCAAATAGACTGAACAGCGGAACAACCAAACAACCAGTCGTTATGATGTGCGTTGACCACCAGGGGGTGCGCATGGAACACGGTGGGTGTCGGCAGCAATCGGCAGAGCACAGAACATTGCTAAGGTGGGGCCTTGGCCACCATCATCTAGGCAAGCCTCTGGTGGTTACTGAATATTCTTTGCTCCCATGTGCCGTGGTCCCACCCAGCTTTCACACCTGCTGCTGGCACTCAACACCAGTCCTGATTGCTCAGCACCATCAGCGGGTGTGAGTGGCAGCTGTGGCCCTAATTGTCTCTGCCTCCCCCTGCTCCTGAGGGGTGACAGGGGCAGGAGCTGCCGCTTGCACCCACTGACAGGGCCAGCCCTGCTCGCACCTGCTGCTGGCACTGGCTACAGTCGTTCTGCACTTGTCAGTGGATGCCGGCGGGGCCGACACTGTCAGTGCATGGGAGTGGCTGTGGTGGGAGCAGGCTGCTGTCAGACAGGGGACCAGGGTTCATAGCAGGAGGGGCCAGGTGGGGGTGCAGAGGTTGGTCTGAGACCCGACCCTGTGCCCATAGCAGCCTTACGGCCCACAGTTTCTTTCGAGGTGCACGAATTTGCGCACCGGGCCCTTCGTGTTCTACAACAATATTCGCCAACATTTCTTTAATACCTGCCACATCCAAGGCCGTATTAAGCACTGACATATATGTTAGTGCATTTAAGCCTCACAATTATTCTTTGAAGGGGGAAAGACTGTTAGTAGCATTCTGCAGATTTGTAAACTGAGGCACAGAGGAGTTGATGGTTTGGCAGAGCTACAGTCTAGCTCAGGCCATTGGTGACAGACCTCACACCATACTTCTGTGTAGGGCACTTCCTGCAAAGCTCCTGCCAAAAACACCGAGAAGCTAAAGCTCACTATATTTAGCAAAGAATAAAAATTAGTTTTAACATTTACAGGAATGCTGTATCTAAAAAGAGTGAGCAGAAGGAAAAATTATTATATTTTTAATATGAAGAGTAAATACTTAAGAGTCCTAAGTTATCTACATGGTCTACAGCTCATCTAAAATTGTAGAAGGATAAAGAATTAGTATATTATTGAAAACAAAATACCTATATTGCTTATTTAGAAACCTAACAACTTCAAAATGAGTGCTGAAAAATATCTGGGACAATAATTATTAGGGGAGATCATAGGAAATTGCCAGTAGTATTGAACCAGAAAACAGAAAACTTTATGTTACCATCTTATACCTTGGATAAATGGGTTCAATAAAATTTGTTAAAAACCAATATTTTTCCTCAATTTTAAGCATTTACTTTATGATACATTTGTCAGTAGAAAGTGAAAGAAATAACATATATATCTATAATTTAAAAAGGTGTAATATGCTAATTAGACCAGACAGCCAAACCACCTTCCAGATGTCCTTCCAGATGAAGCCGTAGCAGCAGGGGGCAAGGCAGAGGTGGTTAGGGGTGATCAGGCAGGCAGGCAGGTGAGCAGGTAAGAGCCAGCAGTCCTGGATTGTGAGAAGGATGTCCGACTATAACCCAAGGGGTCCCGGATTACAAGAGGGTGCAGGTTAGGCTGAAAAACACCCCCCCTCGCCCCATATACGAATTTTGTGCACCAGACCTCTAGTAATTAAATAAAAACCCACAAACAGTCCAAAAGTTGTTTTATAAAGACTTTTATAAAGAATTTATCAGGCTTTCAAAGTCAAAATAGCCCCTAATTTTATTCTATGAAGAGTTCAATTTCCTACACTGCAATGTCAAAATAGTCACATTTTCCCCAAAATAATGTTTTTTAATATTTGATTTTATTTATTCTTTTAATTAGTAGAGCAGAAAACAAAGACCTTGTAATACCTGATTAATATAACGTGTCAGTTTCATTATATGGGTTAATGCCTGCTAGGTCTGATATTATAAAAGCTACGCTAGCTTCCTTTACAGTAGAATTTTCACTTCATTCATACATTTATATTCACCCTTTCTGTACTCTTACATTTATCTGTGTCACCAATAACCAGTATAAAGTTGTTGCTCACAGCTCACATCCAGAGGAGTTTCAATTTCCTCTACAGCAGACCTCTAGGCCTGCAAATCACCCTAATCCAATAAACAATTAAGACGATTTCAATCTGGGGTTAGGTGTCTCTTAGACTGGCCCATTTCCATCTCATCCTAACTCTGTGTGTGGGGGTGGTGGTGGAGGGGAGTGGGGGGGATGGTTGCAGGGAGGGGTGTTCTGTTCATAGTCCACCTTTTCTAGTTAACACTCAGGTGGTGGTTGGTCTCAAACTATCCAGTCTGTCACTGCTGGAAGTAACAGTAAGGAAAGTTTTGTAGTGAAATATTTTACAATGTGTGATATAAGTCACCATTTATCTCCCAAGAAAATATTTAATAAAATATACAGCTCCCCCCCCCCCATGCTTTTAATGCAAGAATAACTCAGGGATGCTTTCTGGTAAAAATAGGCTGATCCTGCTTCCTGGTCAGCCTGAGACAAAAACAGGTTTCCAGCAGGAACAAGTGTGTGGATTGAGCGTGCATTTGGAAGGGGAGTGCAGGCACACACACACACAAGACTCTCAGCTCAGTGTCTCATCATTTTAGCCAGCTAGTTCAGGCCACAGGTTCTAAAAATAGACCTTACATTGAGCAAGGTCAGCTACTGTCACTGCTTTGCATAAAAAGGTGGTGCCATAACAAAAGACAATTGATTAATTTAGAAATTGTCACTTTAATGAATCTTTAAAATAAGTACCTTGTTAGATTATTTTAGATCATCAAAATCACATCATTTATATTAGAAAGCCATAAGCAAGAGAGATCCAGATTGTTAAATGTTATGAGAAAGAAATACACTCATTGGCCGAACATAATATAATGGCCTGGCAAAGATAACAGGTGTAAATATTTAATTATAAGGCATCTTCTAAAGACACCTTGAAGTGAAACGTCTAATTAGGGAAATTCTAATGTGCAGGTATACTCTTTCCCCTTGCAAGGGCCATATCTAATTCCTTATGCTCCATTTTTTTTTTTTTTTAGTAAGACATGTTTGCTCATTACTGCCTTACCAGAATGAATAAAATATTTGCTTTGCTATTAAATAATAAATAAACTAGAGTTGGCTAAACCAATGCCTTATTTTAGATAAGTCATGCTTTTTATGCTAAAATTCATGTGCTATCTGTATTTCAAGTGGATAAAATTAAACTTTAAATTTGGTTTTATCAGTATTAATAGGAATATTATTCTGAGGAAGTTAGTTTTAGGTTACCTGTTTATAATTTTTATTTTTCAAGTGTATTTTAATTGGAAAGAGTACGATTTTTTTAGAGTAGGCCTGTTATAGGAAAAAATACCGCCAACTACCTTAGAAGTAGATTTTACTTTTCATTACCATCTTAAACAATTTGTTAAAAAACAAACTACTTGGTGACACATATTGCGGATGATATACTGCCTGCATTTGCTTCTTACATTTCCTACAGATGAGCCATGTGAAATTAGACCAATTGTTTTCGTTTCTGATCCTCCACTTCTTCATCTGTAGAATGAAATAACATTCCGAACGTGTATGTTTAGGGGCTTCCTGATAATGTCTACAGATGCATGTAGATATGGAAAAGCCAGCTCCTATGTTAAATGCTAAGCAGCTTAGATTTGTACAATAATACATATCTCAGCAATGCTCATGTCAGTCAATGAAATGTGATTACAAACATGTCAAATTTAGTAAGTAGAACAAAAGTCTGACTGAGGTAGGCCTTTTCTTGAGACTGTCAGCTTCTTTATAATATTCCAGAGGCCCAGTGCATGAAAATCGTGCATGGGGGACGGGGGGAGAGGAGATTGTCCCTCAGCCCGGCCTATACCCTCGCCAATCTGGGACCCCTAAGGGGATGTCCGACTGCCAGCAGTCAGACATCCCTCTTGCAATCCAAGACCACTGGCTCCTACCCACTCACTTGCCTGCCCCCAACTGCCCTCCCCTGAAGGTCTGGTCACCCCCAATGGCTGTCCCCCCCAGGCCAGTTAACCCTCTATTGCACTCTCCTGCCAGCCTGGTTGCCCCCCAAATGCCCTCCTCAAGCAAGCCTTATGGCCCCTAACCCTCTGCCATCCTGATCTTACCTATAACTGCTCTCCCCTGCCACCAGATCACCCCTAACTGCCTCTGCCTCAACTCCCACCACCATGTTGGATGTCCAAAAGATGGCTGGTTGACCTAGTCTAATTAGCAAATTACCCTTTTAGTGGTATAGATAGATTATATAGGACAAGATTGCTTAAATGGGGGCAGGGAGCCTTTTTCAGCAGGAGGAGATGCTCTTGGTAGACAAAAATACATAAACCTTATATCTTGACTGATAGCCAGCCATATGTACTATACTGACAAACCAGTTATTAAAAAATTGAACCACTTCCTTATACCTTAATCAAACAGCTATTGCCCTTAAAATCCCTCCTCAGCCCCCACCTTAGGTTCTTCCTTTGTAGTGCACCCAGATTAGGTTCTGATTGGTCAGTTTCTATGCCAGTCAGTGTCAAAAGCTCCGCCTCTTAGGCAGCCATTGGTTCCTTGCAACAGATTCTAAATCTAACAAGGTATTTGTTTTAAAGATTCATTAAAGTGACAATTTCTAAATTAATCACAAACTTGAATTTCTTACAATGAGATTTCAAAAAGTTATGTAATAGCAAACGTGTGTCACTTTCATGTCTTTTGTTATGAAACCTCCTTTTTATGCAAAGCAGTGACAGCAGCTGACCTTGCTCAATGTAAGTTCTATTTTTAGAACTGTGGCCTGAACTAGCTGGCTAAAATGATGAGACACTCTGAGCTGAGAGTCTTGTGTGTGTGCTTGCACTCCCATTCCAAATGCACACTCAATCCATATACTTGTTCCTGTTGGAAACCTGTTATTGTCTCAGGCTGACCACGAAGCAGGATCAGCCTATTTTTACCAGAAAGCATTACTGAGTTATTCTTGCATGAAAAGCATTGGGGAGGAGGGATGTATATTTTACTAAAGATTTTCTTGGGAGATGAATGGTGACTTATATCATACACTGTAAAATATTTCACTACAAAACTTTCCTTACTTTTATTTCCAGCAATGACAGACTAGATAGTTTGAGACCAACCACCCCCTGAGTGTTAACTAGAAAAGGTAGACAATGAACAGAATACCGCCCCGTGCCACACACACACACACACACACACACACACACACACACACACAGAGTTAGGATGAGATGGAAATGGACCAGTCTAAGAGACACCTAACCCCAGAGTGAAACCGTCTTAATTGTTTATTGGATTAGGGTGATTTGCATGCCTACCGCTCCCAGCCCAGCCTGCTGTAGAGCTAATTTAACCTCCTCTGGATGTAAGCTGTAAGCAACAACCTTATACTGGTTATCGGTGACACAGTTTAAATGTAAGAGCACAGAAAGGGTGAATATAAATGTATGGGTGAAGTGAAAATTCTACTCTAAAGGAAGCTAGCGTAGCTTTTATAATATCAGACCTAGCAGACATTAACCCGTATAATGAAACTGACACGTTATACTGATCAATCAGGTATTACAAGGTCTTTGTTTTCTGCTCTACTAATTAAAAGAATAAATAAAATCAAATATTAAAAAACATTTTTTGCAGAAAATTTGACTGTTTTGATATTGCAGGTTAGGAAATTGAACTCTTCATAGAATAGAATTAGGGGCTGTTTTTACTTTGAAAGCCTGATAAATTCTTTATGAAAGTCTTTATAAAACAATTTTTGGATTGTTTGTGGGTTTTTACTTAATTACTAGAGGCCTGGTGCACAAACTTCGTACACGGGGTGAGGCGTTCTTCAGTGTAGCCTGCACCCTCTTGTAATCTGGAACCCCTCGGGGATGCCCTATTGCCAGTTTAGACCTGATCTCAAAAGTTATTGAACTCATGTATCCAAGGTATAAAATGGTAACATAAACTTTCTGTTTTCTGGTTCAAAACAGTATACTACTGGCAACTTCCTATGATCTCACCTAATAATCATTGTCCCGGATATTTTTCAGCACTCATTTTGAAGTTGTTAGGTTTCTAAATAAGCAATAGAGGTGTTTTGTTTTGAATAATATTCTAATTCTTTATCCTCCTACAATTTTAGATGAGCTGTAGACCACGTAGATTACCTAGGCCACTAAGCATTTACTCTTCATATTAAAAATCTAATAATTTTTCCTTCTGTTCTCTCTTTTTAGATACAGCATTCCTGTAAATGTTAAAACTAATTTTTATTCTTTGCTAAATATAGTGAGCTTTAGCTTCTCGGTGTTTTGGGCAGGGGTTTTGCAGGGGGTGCCCTACACAGAAGTATGGTCTGAGGTCTGTCACCAATGGCCTAAGCTAGACTGTAGCTCTGCCAAGCCATCAACTCCTCTGTGCCTCAGTTTACAAATCTGTAGAATGGTACTAACAGTTTTTTCCCCTTCAAAGAATTATTCTCACTTCATGGATGAGAAAATGAGGCTTAAAGAAATTAAGTAAGGCATTCAAGGTGAATACATAATTTGTATTTTATTCTTTGTATTCTCAGAAAGATTATAAACTGGGATTTGAATCAAGTTCAATCTGATTTCAAAACTATGCTCTAAAAACTGTACTAATGTAAGTCAGCTATTACAATTTTAGAACAATTAGGGATTCAAATCCCATAATATAGGACTGTAGCTATGAACCTGGCACATATTAAACAGTATGCATGTTAGCTATTACATGAGAGAAAATTCAAAACGTGTTCTTAAAATACCCAGCAGAACATATAACTATAGCCTCAAATATAATTTTTTGGAATCTTAAAGATAATAACAAAGTAAAGAAGATAATTTCAAGTTTAAAAAACTATGGCAGAGAGAAACCAAGATGGTGGCATAGGTAAACACCTAAACTGCTGCCTCGCACAACAATTTCAACACTAAAAGACAAAATGGACATCATCCAGAACCACAGGAGGCTGGCTGAGTGGAAATTGTACAACTAGAAGGAAAGAGAAAAGTGCACTGAGATTCAAAGGAATTGCAGAAGGCAGAGGTACCGAGGCGCATGTGTGCACGTGGAGAGGGCTGAAAACTGAGTACACGGCTGGCTTTCTCAATCAAGGGAGACAAAAGCTCTCAACAGCTCTGAACTCCAGTTTTGGGTGAGACTCTGGGGGCCCAGACTCATTGGGGAGAAACTGGACTGTCTGGCAGTGGGCAAAACTCGAGGGTGGCTTTCTCTCAGAGGTGCTTGACTGCAGGACACTGAGACCCGGGTGCCTCGTAGGGCAGGGCTAATGGGAAGCCATTGCTGTCTGCTCAGCCCTGAGACTCAGACCCATCGAAGCTGAGCACAGTGGCTTTTGCAAGTCTCTTGTCTCATAAGGGTGTCTCCAGCACAAAAGTTCTCCCAGTGTAGACACAGCTGATCCTCACAGCCAGTTGGCCTGGAGGTCAATTCCTCCCAGTGACACCAACAACAATCGACACTTAACTACAACAAGACTGTGCACACAGCCCACAAAGGGGTGCACCAAGAGAGTCCACCTCAGGTACCTGGAGCCACTGGGCCCTATAGGATACCCAGCACACAAAGCCACTCTACTATCTCAGGGAAGCAATCAAAATGTGGAGGCAAACGGCTCACAAAGAAATGGAGGAAAGCAAATGACTGGATATAGAGTTCAAAACCATGGATATAAGGTTTTTCAAGAATTTTCTAGAAAAGGCCGATAAATTTAGCGAGACTCTTGAGAATATGAAAAAGGATCAACAACAAATTAAGCATACACTGACTGAAATAAAAAATATTATACGGAGACCTAACAGCATAATACCCTCTAGGTTCTCCCATCCTCTAAAATGTATGTGGAATTACAAAAAGTCCACAATAGCCAAAGCAATCTTGAGACAGAAGAACATAGTTGGAGGTGTCATGCAACTACCTCTACTTTAACCGCCTCCTCTGTTCAGGTCTCTGAGCTTCAGAAAACTAAACATACCATTTCACCAATAAGCAAGCTACTGATTGGTTGCAGCTATCTGCAAACAGGCAGGCAGGTGTCAGTTGTTCAATTTAAACCCACTGTTGAATGATATTTGTTTGTTCAATGTTATAAATAGCCACCCCAGAAATTCAAGAGGGAAAAAAATATACTGCAATACGCAAAAGTCTATATTATTTCCCCTTTGTATACTTTCTAATTAAAAAAGCAATGAGGACTAAGATAAATGGAATATGGATACAGTGGTACCTCGAGATACGAGTGCCCTAACATATGAGATTTTTAAGATACGAGCTGTCGAGCGAACGATTTTTTGCTTTGAAATATGAGCAACATTTGAGATAGGAGTCATCTCGCAGATCAGCCGGCTGCATAGGACCCACCAGTTTACCGAGACTGGAGCATCTCATAGTTTCCCACGCCTCAAGGTTACGGAACAAATTAAACTCGTATCTCGAGGTACCACTGTATTTGTACATGTAAATAAAAGAAACAAAAACCTGGTGTACTCAGCGGGCTGGCTAATGTCCTACAGAGTGTACAAGTTCATTACCAGAAAAATTCTTCAATGTACATATCTGTGCATATTACTTCTCACAGCCATTATCTACAATTCATTGTCTGCATCTTTAGTAAAAGCAATGCATTTGCTAATGCAAAGTAGTCACTTCTATCCATAATGCCAAATGCATTTAAAAGTATCTATTAAAAGTGTGCAGATAATACAAACATAGACTGAAATGCTCAAATGTAGACAGTGACCTTAGTCTCTGATATGTTTCAGGGCCTCTCTGTAAAAAGCACTAAGACTTGAGTTTAAGATCGGTGTGTAGATCTGTTGGCTCATAAAACTTTAATTGCATAAATGTTCAGGACCAGTAGCCGATAACAAAGGTCTAATTCCTCACCCGTATGTGTCCTAGCCACTTATCCAAATGCATTTGATTTTCTTTAAGAAAAAAAAAAGTCAGTGGATTCATGTTATTTCACATTGCAATATAGTAAATGAAAAGAAAAAACCTTATTTAACTGCTTGTTTTAGAACTGAGGTGAATGTCAGGCAGTTTGGTGATTATTTAAATTGTGAGTGGGTTGAATCTGTCTCAATGGAAAAGGTCTCCAGGTAATTTCTGGTTGGGGGAAGTGGGTGTGGATGTGTGTGGGAGTCAGGACTGTGAGGAGTGGGCTGGGGAGGGGACTTTGGTGGTGGGTCTGACTCTTCTTCCTTCACCAGATCATAAGGCAGAGAGCTCCAGGCAGGAAGGGGCCTGGTGTGTGCCTTAACCATTTCACTCCTCTCCTGTAGGACTCAGATGGCTGAATATCTTTGCACCCACTTAACTGCTCATTAAAAAAATACAATTCACCTGAATTCTAAAATGCACATTTTGTAAGAAGAGTGTTTTCATTCCTGCTCAGGGTGATGAAAGAATGTGTGTGCCTGTGAGTGTGTGTGTGTGTTTGTGAGTGTGTGTGTGAGTGTATGTGTGTGTTTGTGAGTGTGTGTGTGAGTGTATGTGTGTGTGAGTGTGTGATTGTGTGAGTGTATGTGTGTGAGTCTGTGTGTGAGTGTATGTGTGTGTGACTGTGTGAGTTTATGTGTGTGAGTGTGTGTGAGTATGAGTGTGTCAGTGTGTGTGAGTGTGTGAGTGTGTGTGTATGAGTGAGTGTGAGTGTGTGTGAGTATGAGTGTGTGTGTGAGTGTGTGTGTGAGTGAGTGTGAGTGTGTGAGTGAGTGTGAGTGTGTGTGTGAGTGAGTGTGAGTGTGTGTGAGAGTGTGTGAGTGTGTGTGTGTTCTCAGTGAAAGGGTTGTCAGCGTTTCTGGGCGCCTGAGGGCACTTGGCAAAGCGCCAGGAGCTCTAGGCAGACATCAGAGTGTCCCAGGCATTGGGTGCCCCGGGTGTCAGTGATGGCATACGTATGTAAATCAACCGGAAGTGGCATGGAGGGCACCCATCCCACTGGGCTAAGAATGGGGCTGATGCCTGAAGAGTAGGGAGCCTCCTTTCTTCAAGTGGCAGCTGCCTGCTCGGGGCCAGATTCTGCCCGAGAGGCGGGCCTGAGCCCCTGCCAGCGTCCGGGGAGCCCCCCTCCCAGGGCTGAGTCAGAAGAGGCGCCAGCTCCCCCTCCCTTCCAGCCTCCCTCTCCCTCCGCCCGGCGGGGCCAGCAGGGCTGTGGGGAGGTGGGCACCGCCTGGCCCTCGGGTCTAAAGGAACAGAGGGCACAGAACAGAGGGCCGGGAGCGGGCGGGGAGGCGGCCCGGGGGGCAGGTGCACGTCCTGGCAAACAGCACCGGCTGCTGCAGACCGAGGAGGGGGGAGGATGCGGGGTGGGGAGAGACGCCCGGGCCCCGCTGCCACTCACGCGTGTCCGGCCGCCGCCTCCGCGCTGCTGTCCGGGGCGCGCTCCTCGCCGATGCCCGGCAGCGTGAAGAAGGGGGGCCTGGGGCCCGGCCCGGGGGGCGCCCAGGCGCCGGGCTCTGGGTCCCCGGGGCCAGGCCGGCGGGGGGCCCGCGGGCTCCGGGCGGAGCTGCCGCTGCTGCTGCCCACGGGGCCCCGGAGGGAGGGCAGCGCCGCGCGGAGCCCGCGGGGGACGGGGGTGGACCGCGCGCCCGCCCCCCGGTGCGGGGAGGAGCTCGGGGCTCTGCAGCCGACGGGGCC